>BBSZ01008519.1:2615-32858 GCA_000981365.1 Subanguina moxae
CCAGTAGAGTAGGAAATTCTTTCTATTCTGTTTTTCCCTCTCACACTGCTCAAATAGAGATTTTTATTTTTTATTCCAAAATTTAACAACAACAAACCATAGGGAGAAAAAAGGAAAAGTTTCTATCAAAGAGAATGTTGTTGAGCGTGTGAAGCGGCTGGTTATCCTATTTCCTCTAACAAACGCCCCCCCCCCCGCTAATTCAAAATCGTGTTTTTACCATTGTGTTAAGACAATAAGCTGCAATTTGAGCGGTAAATTGCCTGGAAAAAGAACGTTAAAAACACGATTTTGAATTAGCGGGGGGGCGTTAATAGGGGAGGAAATAGGGTAGTAACAAAAATGAATATAGCAGTGGTGGTACAGACAATGGTCGCATACAATCATAATATTAAGAATTAGCTTATCAAATCAACTCGGTAGAGATATATTAGAATTTCAAGCTATCTACTAAAGTTTATGTACACATCTAGAATTATACAAACATCTACAAGTGGCAGCCAAGTGAGATGATTTAATCACAATTTCAGGAGAAGAGAATCGGTGCATAGGTGTCTCGCAAACATTTGCGAGGCACTTATACGTCCATAAGACGACAAATTCAACCAGAGGTAAATATTGTGGAGAGCGTGACAAGTTCACACCAGTTTCTAAGCCGCTCGTCCCCCTCCTGGTGCCATGGCCGCTGAGGCAGCTTCCTGCTGGAATCCATGCTGAAAGCGTCTCATCAACTCACTCATCTGTTGTTGCTGAACCAGTTGATTCATCTGGTGTTGCAAGTGAGGAGGAAGGTTCTGGGCAGCCATCGCAGCTGCCAGGAATTGCTGTTGTTGCTGGGCGGCTGCTGCTGCTTGCTCTTGTGCTTGTTGTTGGGCTTGTTGTTGAGCTGCTGCTGCTGCCGCTGCTCTTTGAGCTGCGGCGGCGGCTTGTTGTTGTTGTTGCTGTTGTTGCATAGCCAGATTTTGTTGCTGCTGTTGTTGTTGTTGAAACATACCCAAGAACATTTGCACTTGCATAGGATCAGCTCCAGCAAGCATTGGATGGCCAGCAGCCGCCATTAGGAGGGCTTGCTGTTGTTGTTGAGCATTGGAGGTAGCTGCAGCCAGCGCTGCGGCAGCCTGATTTTGCTGGTGCTGTTGTTGCTGCTGCTGGTGCTGCTGCTGGTGCTGTTGCTGCTGTTGCTGGTTCAGATACTCCATGTGAATGCGTTCTGTAATACAAAAAGACTTTATGTTTCCAATTTTCCTTATTGCTTGCAGAATTGCAAAAACTGACCAATGATGCTATTTCTCTGCTGTTGCTCTAGTGCTGCAGCTGCTGTCCTTTCACCAATCATTGCTTGAAGAGCTTGAGAGGCACTCATATCTCCTGCCGAGCTGGCTACTCCGAAAGCATTAGCCATTGCGGCAACCGATTGTTGCTGTTGGGCGGAGACTACTTGCTGTTGCTGCTGAGCATCCATTAGACCGGCTTGTTGCTGCTGGTTGAAAGGACTCATAAAGGCCAGCACATTTCTTTGCGGATCCATTGGAGAGGTCTGAAAGCACACATTGATTATTGTCTACCTCTGAACCGCTTATTGTTTATTACTCAACCACTCATTGACCCTTTGCTCATACAGGAAATACCAATTGTCGAGCTGCCCCCCAGGCTATCGGGTTATCGAGGGGGGTTGAATATGTTATGCTATATCAACAACAAAATTGATTGATGGGTTTCGTTGGAATGCAGACTGGGATTTAGTGAAACCTGTCAAATATTGGGTTGATGCACAATTAACATCGCTTTTTTTTTCTCAAGGCAGACGATTGGCAGACGATCTATTAGTGTAAAAATGATGTTACCATATGTGGAGTCATAGAGGTGGTGGGAGGTTGGTTGAGCATTTTATTTGCATGGCTACTAGGTGTTCCACTTCCAATTGACCCGTTCAGCTGTTGTCTCTGCTGTTGTTGTTGTTGCTGCTGCTGTTGTCTCTGTATCTGTTCCATCTTCTGTTGCTGCTCTAAGCCTTGAGACATCATCAATTGGAGCTGCAATTGCTGAGGTCCACCAAAAGCAGCCATCACTCTGGGGTCCATGGCGTGCATGGCAGCTGCCATTCCAGGTGGAAAGCCTCCGTTTCCATTCATAGGCACTCTTCCAGCCATGCCCAAAGCCTGACTCATTTGTTCCAGTGCTTGGCCATTAAATTCATGTCCCAGCTCTGAAGGTTTTCGCCCATTCGCCAGCATTTGTTGGTGAAGTGCTTGCTGGTGCTGCTGACTCATCGCTAAGCTAAGTTTTTGTTGATGCAAAACTTGAACATCTTCTTGTTGTTTAGCTTCTAGCTTCTTCGCCCTAGCCACACCCCATCTCGAGCTTTCTGTGTCTATATAAGCTATGTCTGTGCGACTACAAGTCACTCCAGAAGACCTGTTGAGCCTTCTTCTTAGGTTGGCAAACACCTCTTTGGGTGGCACTGCTTCTTTTGGTCTCATAGTTTTCACCTCCAAGTCAACCACATGGCCGATAGGACAATCGTCTTCCTTTTCTCTTTCTTGTTGCTCCTCTCCTTCTGGCAACTCTTGTTTGATGAGTTCTGGCGATGCCGAGGTGGATGGCTTTTGCCCGTCAAACTCTTCTTTGGTCTCCTCCATCTTGACAACTTTACTGGCTGGTTCATCCGTTTTGGATGGAAACGGCTCATTACAAGCGGGAGAACTGTTCCTGTTGGCTGATTCATTGGGATCAAGAGGCTCCACCTTTGCTATCGGCTTTTTGTTTGACTCCGCTTTTATGGCTTTGCAAGGGGCAGAGCCATTGGAGAGTAGAGGAGGAGGATCGTTAGGTTGAGTGGGGGCTGGTTCAGGCTCTTGTTCTGCTGGCTCCTCCTTTTTGGGTGTTGTAATGGCCGGTGTTGTTGTGGTCGAAGGATTTTGAGGGGAATTATCGCTGGAAGAAGAAGCCTTGTTGTTGGTGTTTTCTTCAGAGGAGGAAGCTTTGGATTGCGAAGTGGTTAGAGGAGAAGGAGTTCTCGACTCCGCGTTTTTGGCCCGCTTGGTCTTGACCAGTGGAGAGTACTAAAATTGAATAGATTTTAACAGATTACTCCCTCAATATCAAAAAAGGCACTCACCTCGTCCAAAAGTCCAGAGTTGGATGCTCTGTGAGCCCTCTTCCTGTTGGCTTTGGCACTCCTTTGGGGTGTAGTCCTCCTCTCCAGACTTCTGTCTCCATTCTCCAGAAACAGTTCAGACTTGGTCGGCGTCCTCATTTCAAGGCCATAAGCCTCCAAAGAAGTAGGTGTTCTTCTCCTCTCTTTCCTGCCAGCTCCTCTTGTCCTCACTCCAGTGGGTTCATCGTTCTCCTGCTCTTCTATACCATCTGTGGGGCTTTGCCTGGCTGATTTAAACAAGCAAGGAGGGACGGTTGCAGGCCGGTCTACTGGCCTCAACTGTCCGTATTTCTTGTAGAAGAGGCGGCATTCAGTGCACATCAACTGGCGCTCTTTGCCCGCATGATGCCAATCTTTGCTTTCTGAAAAGTCATGAATAACTCTACTGGATTATAAACCCACCAGCCCCACTCTCTGGTCCCAAGTTTGCCGTCTTTATGTATGTTTTAAAGCCATTAAAAATTTAGCTCTATGATTGCTTCAAGCGCTGAAGAGCGCAGGCAAATGTCGACGAAAGTGAAAACCCATAGCAGGTAGAATTGTTAGAGCACACTTACTCGAGGTGTAGCAATGGTGACATGCCCTCTCTCCATCCAACTGCTCAGTCTCTGTCTCAGAAGCTGAGGCGTAGTCCAACAACTCCATGTCGGCAGTGGAGAGTGTGGCAAGCACGGTTTTGCAAGAAGCATTCCTCGGTAAAGACACTCCGTTGAGTCCATTTGGCTTGGCTCCTCGCCTACCCACTGTTACTACTGCATTTTTTCGAAGCGGTTTTGGGCGAGTCGCATCTCTGGACTTTTTCCAAAGATAGTAGAACCCGACTAGTTGATCCTGTAAACAAATAATTGGATTATATGTCTTTTAAAAAATTAAATATGTTACTATTACTGAAATGGCTGTATTAAGTGCTTACCCTTTGGTGAAGTGGAATCAGCTCTTTGCTGATCTTGGCAAAGTTCTTGCCATAGGTTTTGATGCCTTTGCCAAATTTCTTTACATCATCTGCGCTCATAAAGCTGATGTCGGATGCGAGGTGTTGATCGTTGGCTTGCATCATTTTGGTCGCTTCCACCACATTATAGCCACACCGGTGCAACTGAAAGCAGCAAACATTAGTCAAGGCCTAATAACATTTCTAGTTTGACAGTCATTTTAAACTATATAGTCAACTGTACCATGTAGACTACAGTTCATTATGTCATAGTCAGAAGTACTATCAACCTTTCTACAGTAAATCAAGACGTTAACTATGCCACAGTCAAGAACATTATTAACCTGTCTACAGTTTACAAGGCGTTGACTATGTCAAATAAGGAGATGATTCAACTATATTTGGTAGAAAACATAAGTGAAAACCCACCGTGACAACAGCATCGTCGAAGAGCAAATCGCCAGATCTAGCCGCTTTCTCCAACATAGTAATCTTCTTGTTGTTCATTAGACTAAAGGTGCGAAAAGTTCTGGCCAGTTTGATGTAGTTCTGCTCCGTCTCAGCACACACATAGTCGGGTCTGTAGAGCAGCTCGTCCCTGTCTGGCTCATCACTCAAGCAACTTGAAGAGCAGGGTGGCAATTTTGCCTGAAAATCCAACACAAATATTTAATTTTATTTTTTTGAGATAAGATCTTTTAAAAAATCTTTGAAAAACATTGTTACGCAGTGGTCGCAGATGTGGTACAAGCCGGAGTGTGGGGTCTTCCCAAAAAGTGGTTTAACTACTTTTTCGTATGTTTCAGCATCATAAACACACAACAAACATGCCCTTTTGGGTATTCTTAGGTATTATCCAGACTTTGTTAACCATGGCCTCCAAGGCAAAAGTCAATTTTTATAAAAAATGTTGACATTAATTGCTGACATGAAGAGGCCTGACACTGAAACCACCCAATACTTGCCTCTAGGGAGTTGCCTCTACTACACTCTAAGGAGTTGTCATCAACCAAATTACATATAAGTAATCTCTACCTGAAAGGAGCCGCCCACCCGTATCTCGCCCTGCACAGATGCCAGCCTGCTACTTTCTTGATTGAAATTGAGACAAGTAAAGAATGAGTCCGCTTCTGAGAGCAATTCCTCTTCGGCTGCTGCCACTTCCACTGCTGCTGTAGTTGCTGCTGGACCACTGCTACTGGACTGGGTGGCAGCCAAGGAAGAGGTGGCAGAGGAGGCACAAACTGAACGGATGTCCTTCACCAATTTGACTTTGCACTTGCCTCTGAAATAGCAGTGGAGTCAGTGGGTTCATTATTCAAAAACCAATCTAATGTGAGAGACAGTGCAAATAGAGTTTTGGGGTAAGATCGAGTAAAACAATATAAATTACTCAATTCAAGCCAGCAATATTGTCCCGTACAACTAGGATGCAATAGTGATGGCGGCTGTAATCCAGTGGATCCAAATTCTTATTTAGAATTTCCATTTGGCTAATCTATTAGTGCCTGGTGCATAATAAAAAAGAGGAAGCATAATCACGGATGCAAAGATAACTCAACCAAATTGATTGAATAACACACTCTAGTAAGAGGGAGAGAGAGAGGAAAGCGATTAGATTATATCTAATCCCTATTATTTTCCCTCTTGCAAAACATGTGAACACAGGCCGCCTTGCCCATCATCTGTCAAACCTTTTGTGTTGTTGCCTTCATTGAAATTAGAGAGAAGACAACTCTGGTTCAGTTGCTTATTGATAACACTAATTTCAAAAACTCGCACAACAAACAAGAGCAATAAACAGTTTGATTAGAGGATGGTTGTCTCAAAAAGCAAGACAGGCAAACAATGCACACACAATTTACTAAACCTACTAAAAGACAAACAAAAATTATAGACAACATGGTGGGTCCTAATCATTAGCCTAGTGGAGCCACCATCTTCCCATTGGTGAAAAGAATAAATCCACTATGCTATTCCACACTACTAAATGCATCTCGCACATGAGTTGGGGTGCGCATCTCTAATTCTCGAGTCCACGTCACCTCCTTAAGGGGGAAGACCGAAAGCTGAAAATGAGAACAGAAGATTACCCAAGGCCAGAGGTAGGAGTGAGGAGTTTATAGGTTACAAAAACTTTGCATATATATTTGCAACTGAGCAGAGGTAAAAGAGGAGAGCAATGGCCGAGAGATTAGTGAATAAGTGGGTGGATGGAGAAGCGCTTGTGTAATCTTTCTCTCGTCCTCTAAACAACAATCAATTGGTGGTGTCGGCGATGTGTTGTTGTCAATGGTTGCAGCAGCGCCCCCTGCGAGCACCACAAAACACTCAAAGGAGCACTGTTGTTGTTGGTAATAGGGGAAGAAGAATAGTGCAACTTTTTTTTGGCGACTCCGAATGTATCAATAAAGAAATAGGAGAACAAGGAAAAGTTTTTAATCTGGCTCACTTACTTCTAGGTTGGGTGTGTGCCTAAGCGGTATGACCGTCCATCAAATTAGAAAAAAACATAAATAATTGATCGGTAGATGGACTGGGAAATGAAAAAAAGTGCAGAATATTCTGTTAAGCATTCCATTAATTCTAAAAGGTTTGCTGAAGCCAAATGGATTTGGAGCCATTTGAACTGGAAACAAAACTACTAGACCACCAGACTTTTTGAAGAATTTTCTAAAGCTCTCTCTTTACCACCACACCAGTGATCAGCCTACGAGAAATGAAGATATCTTTGCTTGGAAGTAAATCAATAAAGTTTTACTAAATGAGCAGCTAAAATTAGTTAGGAATCAAAGAAGCAGTCAGATACCCAATCGGGTTGAACACTATCTGACCGAAGAGGCGGGTTTCAAAAAAAGGTGGGTATCCGAGAATCGGCTTAGGCCAAATTTTCCAACCTATTATCCACAATGAAAAGTATTCCATTAACAATTAACAAGTCTTTTTCCAAAGCCACTCCAAAAATAAAGAAAAAATAATAAAAGCATATCTTTAAACATACAAAACCCTCCGTCAATCAAAACAGTCTGCAATTTAAAATAGAAAAAGGCAGGTGTGTAACCTGCCTTCTGCTCCACTACATATGATAGCTATATTATCTATATGGCCAGCCAGCCATCTCACATAATTTTTAATCTAGACAAACAAACAAGCTATTCTCTTCCACCAGTCATGTACTGGTATTTAGTCTATTGCTCCTAATTTTCAAAACTCAGCTTGCTTCATCTATAGTCTTGCAAAAAGTAAAAGAAAGGAGTTTTGTGTAATCTTGATTATTCTTTTTAACTTTTGAAAAGTTTTTAAACCTCCTCTCTTACTAATCCTGCCTGTAATTCCGATTCCTTGGAGACTGGATTAGCGAGGGTTGACTGTATGAATGGAATTGGAAAAAGAATTACAAGTTCCAACCATTAGCTATCAATAAGAACGCAATTATTCACTCTAGTCTATTAAAAACAAATTCAATAAGTGAGAAAAAGGAAAGAGTAGTAGCAACAGCACTTTGACGGATGTGTGTGTGTGCTCATTTCAATGATACTAAAAGTCTAAGGAGCAAGAGGACATAAAAATCAATGGTGTTTGGGATGGATGGCCACCAGGACAGGGTGTGTTCCCTTGCCTTCTTCTCCACCCGATCGATGGGGTGCCTGCTGGTGAGCAAATAGAGCAGGGCTGGCTGGCTTTCCCCCTTTGTAGCGCTCCTGCTGCTATTATTCTTGTTCCTGTTCTTCTTCTTTTTTTTTTCTTAAGTATTTTTTTTGTTGTTACAGTTGTTGTTGGTAAGTGTAAGATTTTTTCCCTTCTTTGACATCATTATTACCGGATTAACTTCACATGAATTTTTTTTATATTTTGAGTCCAGAGGCATTGTAGAGAAAAAAGCGAGAAATATATTTTTAGTTTTTCTAGAAAAATCTACAAATGATTTCCAAAAAAACCTATAACTAACTCTTCGAAAAGTATAAAGTTGCCGTATTTGCCATCATGGGAGGCATAATTTTCAGTGGAGTTCTTCGCAGAGGGCTTTTGCAATTTAGTATTGGAACAAGGAGAAGAAAATTAAAGAAGAAGGTGCCGAAGGAAGAGGGGAAAGGGGGAGGTGGGAAAGGGGGAGGTGGGAAAGGGGGAGGTAGGAAGGGAGAGATAATTCTATTACAAGAAATACTGCAGCTAATAATACATCTACAGTTAATATAGTTAATACAGTTAGTACATAGTTGAAAAGGGCTACAGTTTACTATAAGAAATTTACAGTTAATTAAAAACTTTCGACTATGCCGGAGCATGCACCCTTCCAATACCTCTGTCCAACCAATTTTGTTTTCAAAATCACGTTTTAGACTCTCTTAAGCAAGTCTTATTCTGTAAAATAATGAGTATGGCTAAAACAAACTGTCTTTGAGTCCAAGTTGTACTTGGTTCCCCAGGGCAAAACTCATATTCAGTATAACTGAAAGCAATAACTCAAAAATAGTCTAAAATATGTTTTTTTTTAATAAAGAAGTGTCAAAAAAACATAAAAAATATTTTTTTTATCGTTTTTAGCGCATTAGAATTTTTTAAGAGGGGTCAAAAGGGGTTGAAAGGGACGCTTCTACCTTATGAAAAAGTTTTTTTTTGATTGGTCAACTTCAAAAGATTGATACATGTTTTTTTGAACAAAAAAAAAATCTCCTTTTCCCCAGCGATTATTCCCTCTCCATTTGTTTATACTACAAAAAGAAGGAAGACACATAAATCCGTTGAATGAGCAAACAAAAGAGGCAGCGGCAAAAATAATTTACAATCATTTCCGTTGTGTTTGAATGGATTCCACCATCCAAGGGGCAGAGCATAAATAAATCAGTGGGCAAAGGGAAACAAAAAACACATTCCCCCTTCTAACACCAACACTACTTTTACTTCTTCATTCCCTTGGAATGGGTTATGAGTGCTCACAAATTACAAAGAAGTACTGCTTTTGTGAGCGAAAAAGTTTCAAACTATTGGGTAAGCGAGAAAAATAAAAACGAACAACAATTTTACAGTTATATATTATTATTATATTTGTGTATTTTTTACACATTTTCTGAAATAAATGTTTACTTTGATGCATTAAACTAGTCGAAAATACCTCATTTTAAAGTTCCAGAGCTTACTTCTAATGCAAAAATAAATGAAAAAGCTTTCGTTGTATAAATAAAAATAATTGTAAATAAATTAATATATATAGGTCCTATAAATCGGTGAAACGGCAGCTGAAACGGTCATTATCATGATCCCACTTTTCTATAGGTTAAGGTCAAGTTGTTCCAGCAACATCACTTTTTAAAGTGTGGTTTTGGAAAGCGCTCATCCGACCAGATCAAAAAAAAGGGAAGAGAAGAAAAGGTGAGGGAAGTACATACGCATTCACATCAGCAGACACAGATATGTGCCCTTCAGCCACTTGAACATCAAGTGTCACAACAGGGGTGAAAATAGAAAGGGAGCTCTCTAACAAATGTCACCCCAACCAATCATCCAGGCTTTCAGTGGTCTCCCGCCTAATGCAATTATTATTGCATGTACGTCCAATGGGCAGATGAAGGAGCAGTAATAGAAGAAGAAACAAGCGCAAATGAAATTCGTTTTAAATAAATACACTACTTAACAAATGGCTCTTTTTGCAAAGATAAAGAGACCATTAACCAAAAGTTAAGGCTTGATATATGGCCACTCTCCTCAAGTTCAATGGTACCCTTTTTCCAAGCATTTTTCATTCTCAGCCAATTCTGGTCGGGGTTATTATATTAAAAGCCAGAAAAGAAGTTGGTAAGAACCTTTTGAATTTAGGAAAAATTTTTTGGCTGGTTTTGGTTGCCCAACTCAAAATTTTGAAGACATTTTGTCTGCTGGGATAGCTCAGAATAAAAAACGGCAAAACAGATGGTTTTGTTCAAAAATACAAAAAATATTGAAAAAATCAGGGCAAAGTTTGCTATGTGGCAAAAAAAAGACTGCGAACTCGATTCACACTGAAAAGGATGCACATTTTTAAACCTCAATGAGGTTAACGGGAAGATTGGAACAGAAATAAAGGAATATTGGTCTGGTATTAAGTGAAACAAACAAAAAAAGCTTATGCTTTTGTGTTACGAAAACTGCAGCATGAAATTATAGGCCAGCCAAATATCGGACTTTAATCTATGTCCTGTAATTGTGTAAATACAACCTTGCTTGGTTGCCAAGGTAGCAACCAGCAGGAAAAGGGTAACACATCCGCCTTTTCACTACATGTAATCTGACAAAGTTGAGGAGTAAAAGGTCAAATCGCAAAGATTTTTTGAAAAAATAATAATTACATAAAAGATAGCTTTTTAAAGATAGTCTTTAAAAATATCAGCTCTATATTACAAAAAGAGCACCATAATGGAGCAGAGCATATGCAAATGAGTGAAAATGCACCACTCTGGGCGGAAGAACAAGGGCGGAAGATATAACCAGAAAACAAATTGAATTTCTGCTTTTGCTGCTAACTCAATTTAACCAAACTATTTTGGAAGAGACAAGGGAAATTGCATTTGGACTGAATAAGGAAGAGCCCAGTGTATTGATTTAAAAGTGGCAGATAGCGGTAAATAATAGACAGAGAGACCTCTTTTTTGGGGGCTTTTAAGAATAATAAAGAAACAAATAGAAGATTAAAAATAAATTCTTACACATCTTCCCTTTTAAAAAGAACAGACATTGTCTGTAATTTTCAATGTTGTTGACCAAACTTTTTGAAATTATTACAATAAAAAAGAATTAAAATGTGACAAAGAAGAAGAAGTGTGATATTTTCAGCAAAAAGTGCCACTTTCTTCAACAACAAAAACAAAAAGGTATTTTGCATACACACAGCACACCTCAGAAGCTTAGGCTTATAAGAGGGCAACACCACAAATTGGCTGGAATTAATGTGGAGAATGGACAAAAAGAGCAGAGAGCAAATGGGACGCATTCGGCCTTGCAATTGGAGTATTGTGAAGAGCAAAAGGGAAAAAGAATTATGTGTGTACGTGTTGTATACCCTCGGTTTTATCTGCCTCATCGCCTCCTTTTCTCCCTTCAACTTTTTTCGCCTCAACTACTCTCCGCCAGATATATGTATATTTGTTTGTGAGTGTGTGTGTAGAAAGGCAAGCATCGCTGCTGGATGGTGTTTTCTCGATGATTATTGTTTGCTCACTGACTAAAGAGCTACTCACTCGATTGTTTCCATTGAATGAAGGAGCAGGAGGAGAAAATAGAGGAGATTACTCAAAGGATTTAATAAGTATCAGGTTCAGGCACACAAAACCAGACAAATATTAACTTATTTAATGGTCCAGAATGTTGGCTCTACATGCCGTATAGCCAATGGTTGACAAGAGAATGAAAGAAATGTGCTTATAATAATACATATTCTCCACCACTAGTCCATCACTCAATCTAATTACCTCTCAGTGTCTTGGCATTTTTATTTTTATAGTCGGCTATTCTCAGCAAGAAGTATAGCTACCGCTGAAAGCACATTTACTTCCAACTGGAGTAGAAAAAACTACGTTTTAAAAATAACTCCAATTATCTACTACAAATAACTGAAAGTATTTGATATGACAGGATAACATCATTCGGCTGCTACTCAACCATATTTTATTGGAAAGAAGGGCTGTATAGGGAGGCGAAGGGACTACTTCCTAAAGAGAAGTTCTGAATATAATTTACCTTACAGGTACAAGGACATACCGCATGAAAAACCTCTGGCATGCATGCTATTTACATGCATCCAGAGCTGCTTCTGCAGTGATTTTTCTCCCAGGTATAAGTGTTTGCGCGTCTCAACTCCAAGCCCCCATCGCCCCCGTAAGGGAGTGAAGGAGCCTTGAGAGTCAGAGATGCGCGCACAGACTTACCTGTAAGATGAATTCAAGCAAGATTATGGAGAAATAAATGCATTTCAGGTCTTTTTTTGCCATAGTCCAGTAAGAAAAACATGGTAAAAGGGCAAAAAATTTGCACAGATGGGTTGCAGAAAAAGCTGTCTAAACCGCAAAGGACCGGCCCAAAAAAAAACTCGTTATAATACAGTAAAGTCGAAATTTCTCACTTAAGCACATTGTGAACAGACCTAAATCCAGAAAAAAATAAATTAAGGAAGGCTATCAATCTGGTTGCTGGTAAAACATCTGCTCTGAGTTTAAAGACATGTGCATATAAGATCGGCCTGATTTAATTTGAATGCGACTCATATGTCGACCTAAAATTAGCATTTAAAAATGCAGCCCACCTTAGCGAAGAAATAGGATGGAGAACACAAGCTTCCGAGGAGAACAATTCACGCGACTAAATTATTTTTAGATATAGTTAGATGTCATTACATATTGCAAAAGTATCAGACTTACACGCAACTGACGAGTAATTTCCTGACCAAGGTCCTTCCGCTCCTGCACAATTAGAGAATATGAAAGCTCAGGGACATCATCCGGACGGTAGTAGCGAGACACCTTCACCAGCAATTCGGATCGCTTTGTCTAAAAGGACAAAAGAAAATTAGTAGTGAAAAATAAATAAATTTAGTTGGAGTAGTTGCTCATCCAACTTTGTTACTTTAGAAACAACTGAGCTAACACTGACTTTTTGAGCAATAGCTAACTAAAAAGGACTTTGACAAATATTAGAGAGTGTACGAAAAAAAAAAAAGCAAAAAGGGAATAAATTTTAAGAATTTTGCAAACATATCCCAAGCCACACAATCACATCTTACAGCGTTAGTTGTTTTACACATACCGTATTTACTCTATTAAGCGGGCATACCCGCTTATTTTTGGACCCTTTGCTAGGGGGCCTACTTATTAGAGGGTGCCCGCTTAATTTTCGACCTTTTCTTGTACCATAATTGAAATATTTTAGGAAACACAATGAGATCGATCACAAACAACTCAGGAAGGGCTGCAACTTCATCGACTAGAGTGCTTGCTTAATAGAGTAAATACGGTATTTTAGAAGTAAAATATGTGCTGGTAACGTTACTTTTTCACTCTCTGCTACGATTGACCACTCTGTTCTTTGTTGATATTTGCAAGGTCAAAAAACTTTGCTCTCCCCATAATTTGTTTATGTAAATGTCCTAAAGTTAAAGTCATAGCAATTGCCTCAGCTCTCAGCTTTTTTTTTTGGTTTTGTTCAAAACTTTTTCACGGTGTAGTGCACCCAAGTACTACAACTGTCTTTCTTTTTAAAGGTCAAGCGCCAAAATTGCAAATGAGTGTTTTAATGGTAGTAGGATGAAAAGAGAAAAAGAGGCCTTCCCACTTTTCTCTCATTCACAGTCTTATAATCATTAATCCCTATGTGAGTACCCAAAATGTCGGCAACAGCCAATCAAATAGGCTGCGCCCTTCTCTGCCGCAACCTCTTCAATTAGCATATTAGTGAATCAAATAGAAAAAGGCAAAAAAAATGATGGATATGAAGAAAACAGTAAGCTACAATTAACTATAAAAATGTAAAAGCTGTAAAATAGGTTTCAATAAATTCTAATTTTAAACTATACTACAGTTTGCATGCATAAGTGTGTAACAGTCTATACAATAAACTATAATTAATTTTTTACAGTTGACAGTAACTGTACTGTATTTATTTTAATAGAAACAGTTTACTTCTGTACTAAAAACACCGTATCTAATAGAGAGCTACCCCCTAGAACCAAAATCAGGATGGTAAACCATGTTTTGTTGCATTCTTAAAATGAAACCAAAAAGTTTTCATGGGTTGAAAGTAGAAGCATAGTGCTTTTATTACTAAAAAAACAAATATACTTGAACTTACTCTACAATTGTCAAAAATTATAAAATAATTAACTGAATGTCATTTTTAACTACTCTGAAGTTATCTATGAACTATCGTTACCTGCTCTAAGGTTAACTGTTAACTGTAGCATAGTTCACTACAGTGTTTTTTTCCTATTGTGCAGCTATTAATTAACTGTAGAATAATTGAATACAGTTGCCAATAAACGTAAGTCTTTCCTATTATTCTTTTTTATCTTCATTTTTTGCCATATGTGTACAAACAACTCTTAATATTACTAATTAACAAAAAAGAAATAGCCCCTTCTTTCGTTTCAAAGGAAGCAAGATAACACACATTGGATAATCTTTTTCTACTACCCACTTCCGAACATTCCTGCAAACTGCAATTGGCTAATAAAAGAAAAAGAAAGGCTTGCTAAATGTCTCTCGCCTGCACATATTAATAATGGGGGTAGACAACACAGGGAGAATACATCAGAAATTCCCTGGGGATGGCGGCGGCAGATGGGTGATTAAATTGACCCGTCAGCCTTTGTTGGTCTCGTGGGAGTTTTGGGGAAAGCGGTTTTCTTTAGCTTTTTGTTGCTATTCAAATAGAGAAGTTCATTAAACAAAACTTTAATTGGTGGCAAGAGCATTGAGAAGAAGACCTTGATGTTTTTGGTCATTAAGTGGAGTGGTTTCTGGTTGACTGCAGCATTTCCAATTGCTACACGGATTGCCAAGGTGATGAAACGGTTTATTAATTGATTAAAAATTCCAAATTTATTTTTGGTGGTTAATGCCCTTTATTTGTCTTCGGTATGCAGGTTTACCGTACTAAAACAAATCATTTTGTGATTTATATTTTCAATAAAAAACTGCTACTCACACTTCGGAACTTGCCTTTTTCAAAGACACATACACATTTAAATCAATTGTTCACAACTGAAACAAAAATCAGCCAATTAGAGAATGATGTTTATTTATGAGGGAAGGGGGTCATTCGAAGTCAGCTGTTGTTGCATCAAAGCACTCAAAAGTTGGCAAAGAGAACACCAGTGTCGGCCTTTTAATAGCTAATAAAAAAATGGCAAAAGAGTTGGCTATGACATATAGACCGTTAAAATCAGGGTTGGGGGATTATTTTGGAGTGGGGGGAGGGTATACAATTAGAGAAAATACGGTAGCTGTAACCGTAATGGATAAACCCTGACTTTAGAATGGACTCTAACTCAACCCCTTTTTGCTACTGATTATATCTTGGTTTATGGACAGTGAAGGGCTGTCTATTCAATGTGCATCTATTTTCCCTTCTTGTTTTATTAGAGCAAAAAGCAAGGGTAATTAATGTGTTTTGTGACTTTTCAATATGGCTAAAATACACTTTGCCCCCCAGCCGGCTTGTCTTTTTTTGTTTTATCAATTTTTTCATGTGTTCTAACTGCCTAAAAAGTACAGACAACTCGAAAATTACAGAAAACACGTTTTAGGTGGCGGAAGACCATTTTGTAAACATCTTTTTTTTTGCCTTGATCCTCAAGTGATATCAGGTTCTTAGGCCATTTTCAAACTTTAAGTGCTATTTTTTTTTGTATACAACTATGCCTTAGGCTTAGGGCATGCCAGCACACGTTAGCCGTGAACACGATGTAGTTTGTTATTTAGAGAAGCAAAAAAGAGAAATTTGATTTTTTTAGAAAAATGTTGTCTTTTTTCATAAAAAATAATAGATGTTTAGTCTCTCTTCTCTTCACCAAATTGCATTAGGAAACGCACAAACTCAAGAAAGAAAAAAATTGAATAATAGCAACCAAAAAACATTAAAGAGATTAGAAATGATAGGCAAAAAACAAATAATAAACAAACCAGGCGCAAAGCCAGAACAAAAGGGCAAAATTATTTGACAGAAAGACATCCTCCCTTCTTTATCCAGCCTAAAATAAAGATGGGAATGGCAAGGAAAGAGGCTTTGGTGTGTGAGCCGCAGGTAGTAATACCCTAGTAGATGTTTGCCCCCACCAAGGCACATAATTAGACGGAGCAGGCAGACACCTTCTTTCAAAAAAGGAAGGAGCTCGCTTGCTTTCAACAGCAAGAAGCGTTCTTCCCACCATCCTATCCCCCGATTGAATGGGATAACAAGTGACACATCATTATAAACGCAATTCAGATTCATTTTTTTCCTCTTACTTTTGAGTTAAAATAGAAGTAGAAGGAGAAAAGTATTAATGGAGAGGAAAGAACAAAAAAGAGGCTAGGAAAATTATTGATGGAAATATTACCGTATTCCTCTAATAAGTCACCGATTCAAAACCGTGTTCTTGATTGTGCTTTTTACATTGTGGTTTGGACCGATCTTTTCCGAATGACTCTCGGGCAAGTTACCATCAAAATTGTAGCTGAGATAATAAGCCATACTTTGGGAGGTAACTTGCCTAAGAGCAATCCGGAAAAAGCAGGTCAAAAAGATAATGTAAAAAAGAACACGATTTTGAAATCAGAAGGGGGTGGGCTTATTAGAGGAAATATGGAATTGCCTGATTACCTGACTCAAATCTGACGCAATTTTATTTATACTTTTGAAAAAGAATTGAAATTTTATTTATATTTTATACGTATGAGAATGGCTTTTGTCAATTATTTTGTAAGTATAACCAACCATTTTAAACAACATTATAGAACCAATGAGATAAGGCTCCGACGGCTGCAAGGTCTCAATGAACACGTGCTCGCCAACCCGATAGGATACGCCTGAAGCACACTTTTTTGAAGCAAGCAATAAAATATCTTTTTAATTGACGCCAAAAATTTTGTTCAGGCTTTTTTCGGTATTATCTTTTAATTCCAAAGCACCCACCATCCTCATCCTGAAAGCACTTATACTCCTGGTCATTTCTGGACTTGTAGACCAGCCCTCGTTTATTTCTTCTGTCCAAAACTTTGGTGGGAGGAGTGCAACTTCCCTCTTCATTTAAAAAGCTCAAGGAAGAGCCATTCCTTGGCATTCCTCCATAGCTGGGGGCAGCAGCTATTGAGTAGTAGTGAGGTTCTACTTAAAAAATATAATTTTTAAAAGTTAGGATCATTTTTGTGAAGCAATTCATACCTTCCCACTCTCCACTCAAAAATTCTTTGGGTCTTTTGGCCCTTTTTGCAGTTACGGGTTCAGAAGTGGACGTAGGGGTAGATGCCACTGGATTGTCGGTCGGCCGAGGACCGCCGGCTAGCGATTCTTGATCTGAACCTTCTCCTCCGCTGTATCCACTGGTAGTCATCTCGGGCTTAAATATACCTCCTCCTTAATTTTCGGTTAAATTAATTTGTGTGAGTGACCATTATCTACAGACGATAGCGACACGGTAAACATCGGATAATTAATTTTATGGGAAAAAATTAGCTATGAGTACTAATAAATGTATACGACGTAACTATTTACTGGTCTATTTAAAATATTTTATAACACACTATTCTATCCAATAAAAAATACTTAGAATGGATAATTAAATTTGTTATTTTTCAAAAAGTGGGAAAGCTGCTGAGAACCAAAAGCACAATGTAAAAGTTTTATGATTGATTAATGGACTACACTCGATCTGAGTTATTTCAAACTATTGTGCTACACTTAAAATTGGGCTAAAGTGAGAACGCTCTAGAGTAGCTTTTTACGCCAAATTGCTCAACAAAAAAGCTTGGTGGTTTTAAGGGGCCATTATAAAAAGAAATAATATATAATTTACTGTAGATGCTATAAATAATTTATAGTCAACGCGTAGTTGTTAGATAATTATACTCTAACTACAATAACTATGGAATAGTTAATCGAAAAAATGACAAATAGTTTACGGTTCACTGTGGATATAATAAATGTCTTAGTTTAATGTATGGTGAAAGGAAAAGTTTAAAGTTGAGCATTGAAAGCAAGTATTCCACATAGTTGGTTAAAGACAGTCAAAAGAAGGGAATGTATTCTAGTTAATTGTAGGTTGTAAATTGCATATAGTATATATTTTAACTATGTGCATAGTCTTAATTAACCGCCGAATAGTCAAGTGGCACACAGTTAGCTATATGGGCATAGTGTACAATCCAGTGGACATTGACGTCTTTGGACATGGCGGCAAAATCAAACAAAAAGGGAGCAGTAAAAATAGAGATTGGGTTGGGTGGTGAGCAAATTTGGATGGACAAAAAAGACTGTTTTGTTGTGAAAACAAGCCAGCAGGTTCGAAGGGGGACGGGCAGAAATAAAGTTCAGCACTTTGCTGTGTGAGCAGACAGACATCATTCAGCATCCCCTCCTGACAGCAGTGGAATAGGTGTTGCAGCAGCCAGCCGTAATATTAATAAGAAGAAGAGTGGATAGGAAGAAAGAGAAGGTCGGTTTTCCTTTGGATAAAGAGAAACGATTGAATAAGAAATTGGTTTTGGTAAGTTTGATCCAATGAAACTATGGCTAAAAAAATTCTCGAGAGTGATATAAATAAAGAATGAGAATAAAAATGCTTTTAATGTATAAAGCTGGTAAAAAATATGGGAAAATATGTAGAGTCTGGAGAGTTAATCCTATTTTTCATAATTGAATGGCAGTACCAGACTAACACCATTTATAAAATTGGCTTTTGAATTATTATTATATTGTTATTATATTACCCTTTTACTATGTTATTATTTATTAATAATATTATTACTAAAAATTTGATGAAAGTGTCATTTTATGAGTGATTTTGTATCTGTAAACAGCAAATATACGCGGATGATATAATCCATTTGGCTGAGTAGTAGAACTAGGGATTATTAAGGAGATTTGGCTAAAAAGAAGAAACAAGCCATGTCCATCTCATTTCCTACCGGCTCAATTGATAAAATAATCTCATAGTTTCTTAAAAATAATTTTCATGTACATAATTCATCTATATAATTTTTTTAACATACTAGGTTCAAAAAATTTAGCCAAACTTTTTTCACCGGAAAGAACTCGAAGATAAAATCTGGTGGGTCTTGAAAATGCAATAAGCAATGGTTTTCCAATCTCTAATGGCATTCTGAAATTAATCTGACAGACAGAATTAATGAATATAGGGGGAGGGCAGCAGCACCTATGAAATTCAGACAGAAAATGCTGTTTTTGTATCAAAGCAAATTTGCATCGATTGAAAAAGAAGTTTTTTTTATACAAATTCATAGAACAATTCAAAAACAGTCTTTATTTCGACTTACACTGAGTGTGAGCTGCCTTTTTAATGAGTAGAAGATAAATAGGAGCATAGTAGGGACGAGTGAAAAAAAAGCTCCAAAACTTTTTAATTTACTGCGGTTTTTTTTTTTATTGCTATCCTATGATCTCTTTTATTATTGGCTTTGGGTTCGAGCTGTGCTTTCAAACTCTTTTACTACTGTTATTAATTTTTGGTCCCGTTTTGTCTGTAGAAAGACAAATAGAAGGGCTAAATACAGTGCAACTAAACAGCCTTTTTGGGTGCGTAATTATGAATATACATAAACATGTGTATGACTAACATACGCTCTACCTATGGACTAAGCCCATACCCAAATTTAAGTTGGATTCCACAAATTAAAAAAAATGTTGTACTGTAACCTATAGGTATCAAAAAACCGTATTAGAAATGCAAAATTTGGCTAGTTAGTGATCAGAAACCAAAATTTTTGGCCAGTTTGTGGCCAAAGGCATCAACCAGACCTTAGAAAAAATATATTAAAAAGCCAATTAAAACCAAAAACTTTTTGAAAATGTTTTGTTTTAATGACTATTATGTAGCAAAATTTTGTACTTTTTCTACCTCCTTCGTTTTTATATATATTTTTAGAGTTTTATAACTCTCCAGCTTTTTTTAATGTGGCAACACAAATAAATTTGCGTTTGTTTTGAGAAAAGAACATGCAAATACAATTTGCGGATTGTTCAATTCTCAAAACAAAGTTGCTAGCTCAAAATTATTCCATATTTCTTCTAATAGGTGCCCACGCGCGCTTATCATTTTTACCCTAAAATTCGGGAAAATTTTGTGTCAATCTCAAAATTCTTGAGAGTCCAATCGAAATCTAAAAGATGGAATCGGTTAAGAGAATGGGAATTAAGTGTAAGACTTAAGAAAATGTGATGAACAGCGATGCAAACTATTTTTCTGTTCCGAAATAGAAATCCTTAAAGTCGAGTGGTGCGCTTGTTAAAGCATAGACATCTCCTAAGGAGCACATGGAATTCAGCGGCAACAACAAAGCCACTTTCGCAAAACCAAACAAATAAAGATTCACAAAACACAAAATGTTTCAATAAAGTTATGAATTAATTAATAAATTGAATAAACAAGTAAATCGTCTCTCCCCTCCTTTTTCTTCTTCTTTTTCTTCAAAAGTATGTGTGTCTAGAGAGACAAAAAGAGAGTGAACTTTTTGCTGCTAAGTGGCTAGCTAGAAAGGAGGCAGGTCTTACACACACAGATAGCAAATTTTCTTGTGTGTCTTGCAACAGCGACCACTCCCCTTGCTGGTGAGTAGTCAGAGAAATATTGTTTGCTGAACTCGTCAGCAGCCGCATACACCACATACAGGGTGATTTTAAAAAATATGCAAAGATTTTTTGCTCATATTTTTTCCAAAGGAACAGGCTAGATTAGTCGGCTATCAGAAACTAGTTGCTAGCATAAACACAAAACAGTCAACTACCATTACAACTATAGGGTTGTAATTAACTATGAGGAAGCAAATTGCTGGTGGGCTAACTATAAAATAGTTAATTGAGACAGTGGCAAACAATTTACATTCGATTGTGGATACAGTAAATATCTTATAGGTAACACAAAATTTATTTGTTTAACTATAAAATAGTTAACTGGAATAATGGAATATACTTTATAGCTAATTAATTAATAAATAATTTAAAAAATACTTAATTATATTCATTCTAATAGCTCCCAATGCTTTTATATGGTCTCCTTGCGCTTTTGCGAGTCCATACTTCGGATGAGAATTTGTTTGTATTGATGTTTATCTATTTATTCTTATTGCTACCGATTCCACTTTTTTATTTTGGCTTAACACTCGAAAATTCGGGGATCGACCCAAATTTCGAGGGGTTTAAGAAATAAGATTTCAGCGATCCTATTAGAAGAAATATGGTATGTTATAGTTGACTGTAAGCAATAATTATGTACAAATGGTCTGTAAAAATAAACTATGTAACCCTACAAAGCTATAGATTACAGTAAATATTTCATAGTTAACACATAGTGGTTAAATTAATCATACAATAGTCAAGTAGAAACAAAAAAAAGTTAACTATGAATAAAATTAAGTCTAGAATAAACTATGGGTAATGACATAACAAATGTACCCACCTAAAAAACCCACTTCCTATTTAACTACTTAAATCACCCTGTATTTCAGCCCCTTGTAATATGTGCGCACACATATTACCATCTATTCACTCTGTGCTCAGCTGTTCTCTTTTCTCTTCTTTGTTGTTTCGGGGATGGACGCACAGGGGGTCTGCCTTTTCTTACTCTCTGTTTTAGACTAGGTTGTAGACAACAATTCAGCAGTAAGTAGATGAGAGGAGTGTATATAAAAAGTAAATGAATGGCTGGGCATGCATGTTTGTTGATTGATGGCAAGGTGGACTGTAGAAATGGTTTGAGGTTAACTGTGTGACTTTGGAGTTAATTATTCATAGTTTTGAATTAACTGTATGGTTAACACTTAATAGTTATAACAGTTATGACATGTTACTTTCGCAAGACAAATGTACGAGTTCAGATGGCCGGAATAGCAAATTGACCACAAATTAATCACAAATTAAAAACACAAGACCTAAATATTAAATAAGTCACTTAAAATACGAGTTTAGAAAAAAAAATCAAACTAAATATAAGAAATTGCGTGTACATTCAAACATGGTAATATGGCGTGTCTGGAGGTGATACATTTAACTTGGGAACACTGTGGTAAAATAGCTCTTATGATTTTATGTCACATTTAATCACCAAAAGAAGAGAAAAAATGAAAATGAACTTTATAGCTCTGTTATCCAGCAGACACACCCAAACATAATTAGCCAATTGCACCTGAATTGCCACTAGATATGCCTTATATCCAAAGTTGGTTTTTAATGTCAAAATGGATTATTTGTTTTTTAACATGTTTTTTAGTAAAAAGATAGAAGAAAGAGCTTTTAAATGAATCATCAAAATAAATGCGTATGATTAACATACGTTACATGAGTTGCGCTCATTCTGAGCCTAAACTCCAGGACCTGTACTCAATATTTTTACCATTAACTTTTGAAGGCCTCAAAGTCTTTTTTTTTTCTAATTTGTGTAAAAGCTGGAGGCATTCAACCATTACCTTTAAGTTGTACTAAAAGCAATGCGAAAAATGATCAAAAAATTTCAACCAAGCAACCGGATTTAGAAAATTTTCAATTCAAAGATATTTAGTTACATTTTCTTTTGAAAGCCAAAAGCCGCACTTTGTCTCACGCCAACCAAAACTTGTAGACAAATCTCAAAAGTGGCTAGTGCACACATTGAAGTAATTACACAAAAAAATTGAAAACATTTAGTTTGATGGCTGCTATATAAACCATAATTAAATTTCTCGACACCGCCTTGTTTCTAAAGTAGCAAAGACCTTGTCATCAACCTTTGAGATCTTATATGTTGCCTTTTTGCAAATAAAACCCTTTCTAAGAATAATACAAAAATATGGTTCTCTTAGGACAGAAATGTGTATATCATGTGATAGATAAATAAATAAAATTATTCTCTTCATGTATAGGATCACAGAATGGCCTCAAAAAACCATATTTGGAAGCAAAAATTTAGTACATCTATTTCAAAAAGATTCCTTTACAGTTTGCACAGTTTTTCAAGATGCTTTACATCCTTTTTATAAATACCAGTGCTATTGAAAAAGGAATAGCTAGTTTTTGGTATCAAAAAAGTAAAAAGACAATAAATAATAAATTTTGTGGCATGTTCCCATGGATGGTTTGACGAAATGTTGTTATGATTGACTCGTCTCGCCGCGTTGGGTGCAGGCAAGCAAACTGCGCACAGGTGTCGTACGTTGTTTGGCGATAATTTTCCTATTGAAACTTTCCAAAAGAATATGGGGGAGGACGAAAGAGTATTTTGGCGCCACTCTAAACTTTTGCTAGGAATAGCCAAGAATCTGGGCTTGTTTTGACGCTGAATTCAAATTTTGTAGCACCCTCTATCATTTTGGGCTCTAAGTAAACTTTTTTTTGAGAAATGAGTAATCTTGAAGGTAATTTCGGGTGCTGATTCAAAAATTTGATTTTTTATAAGTAAATTGGGCAAATTGAATCAAAGACCTCAAAAAATGGTCTGCACACATTTGGAATTGAAATCTATAGCATCAAAAATCTTATTTACTATATTTACACATTCAGCCCCTAACCACCCAAGCCCAACTAACAACAACAACAACAACTAGCAACAAAAGTAAGCAACCAAAAGAAATGGACTCAGAAAAGAGGGGAAAAAAGAAACACCACCACTTTTCTTCTTTGCCCTACACACACAAGGAACAAAAAATGGGTGGATACACATCAAATATGCACAGACCAAAGAAGGCATTTATCACAAGTTCAAGGAAAAAGAACGTCTTTTCCCGGCTCCAAGTCTAATATCCAAGGTGAAATAGACAAAATGGAGAAGAAACTTTCAAAATGGATTAAAATAAAGCAACCCAACTAGGAGCTCAAACTTTGTAAATTTTTTTAACCCTTTCAAAACTCAACCAGTTGGAGTAAAAAAAGAGTAAAAAACAAGAACTAATAGACTTTGTAGAACATGAATATGTTCCCCTACCACCCGATCCTAGACAATCTGCAACAAAAAGTGGTGTGAAGAAGAGAGGGATCAGCTGAGTAGGAAGATGACGATAAGCACTTGAGAAATGTCTGCTCTCTTTCCAAACCTTGCCCTGCACAAGTAGAGCGGATGATGGCTTAATTTTTGTTGGGCGGTTCATATAAAAGAAGGGATTTAGTTATTGGCCATTCACTTGAGGGCATAAATAAATAATAGGTTGCTCAACCACTCTTTTGGAGATTGTGCATGCGAACAAAGTCTATTAGTAATTTCTCAGTCAAAAATAATTATTAAAAACCCATTTTGTAGTCTACTCAAAAAGTAAAATAAGCGTAAAAATATAAAAGGAAATTTGAAAAAAAAATGTCTTGCACATAATTGGAGTCGAACTAGCAGTATCAAGAAGTGGTCTGCACGCATTGGGAATCGAACTTGTGACTCTTTTAAATAGGCACCCTACATTTAAAAAGAAATGTTTGTGGCGTTGTGTTTTTGACTATGATTTTCTGATGTCTTCTGGGCGTATTATATAGCAAAATGTAGCCTACATTTTAGATTAAATTTGGTATGTAAGATGCCCAAAAAACAGCAGCAAAAAATAGGCCAAAACACAATGCTACAAAGAAGTTTCTTTGAATTTAGGGTGCCCGTCTATTAGTGAATCTACTGTAAACCATTTCAACCCTTTGATGCGCAGACATCAAAAAAGAAGAGTTGTATAAAACCAATAGAGTTAAAATTAGAAGGAAAAAGGAAAGAAATTTTATTTCCCAGATAGTAGACCGAAAAAAAATAGAAAGTAAAAAAAACATGTATTAAATTAGAAGCAACAAAATCAGCCGGTTTAGCCTACCGACTGACTCCAATGTGTGTTCTTTTTAATGAACCAATTGTCGGCCGTGCACACCCATGCAGCCAAGCGAACAGGCAGACACAAAGAGACAAGAAAAGAATCATACTGGGGGAAGACAGCAAAGAAGTTATATTACCACTACTACTATAACTATTACTCCACTCCTCACCCAATTGTCCTTCCCTTTCCCCCCATTTATGGAAGGGAGAGGGATAGTCAAGAACTACTTGACAGAAGAGCAGCAAGCTGATGGCTAATCTTTCTCCCTTCCACTGCCACCACCACTCCGCTTAGTTATTATGAAGGAGGAGGAGAAGGAGGATGAAATGGACCGGTCGGAGAAGGGAAGCAGCAGTTGAACTAATGCAGAGGGAAGGTGTTAAAACAAGTCGGCTTTTATATTTGTGTATGCTGTTTTATTTGTTTTTGTTGTTGCTCAACTCAAGACATAGCCAATTTGGCGTCATTGCAAGCAAATTAGAGAGATTGTGTAACAAGTATCTAGACTGATTGAGCCATGCTCAAGTTCACAACATTTTTTGCTTTTGTAAAAAAGTCCGCATTAAGGTGTCATTCGACGCAGAATCGGCAGGGCAACAGTATGAGCAGAATATTAATGAAAAGTTTAGAAGCTAGGATAAAGCTACTCAAAAAATTGTGACAGCAAGCTTTGGAGAGCATGGGTGGCTTAGTTGGTTGTGGATGTGAATAGGGAAATTAGAGATAGACACCAGCAGTCTGGAATAGTCCTAGATATGTAGTCAAGGCATAGCAGGGGATAATAATAGGTCTCGCCTTTTCAATACAAATGAAAAGAATCGTGACACTCATCAGTCACCTTTGCTCTGAAAATACAAACAGATTTCCGCAACCCGGCTGCATGCCCGTCACATACTTCTTTCGATCCTTCACACTCGTAATAGCGAAGCCCGGTATGCGCTGCTTCTTGTCTAACCTACGCTGACATACCCTAAGCCTAACGCTTAGTCGTATGCTTTGGTGTAGTATCTAGGGTCTAAAATACCATTTACAAGGTGGTCTACCTTGGGCTTAGCGTATTAAAAATGCTTGGAAGAGAATGCTCGGAAGGAGGGAGGGGGGCTAAGACAACAAGGGGAACCAACGCAAAAAATTGAGGTCGTCCAGCGTCCGAATAAGCACCCATACCCTCTCCACCAAGAACAGCTCTTTGTGTTCTTTAGGCGAGTGCCGAATAAGGCCAAAAAACCTGCTCACTTACTTTTTCCAAAGAAACAATTTATTTACTATGCCCAAAAACAACAACCTTTTTGAAAAGGAAGGGAAGAAAATCAATTGAGAAAGCATTTATAATTCTTCCTTCTTTTGGGGCTGCTGCCTGCTGTCCCCCAATCAAATGTGGAAGAGAGGAGGGAAAAAGAAAATAGATGTAGTAATAATTAATTTATGGTGTCAGACGTGAGCAGCAGCACCCCAATGAGCAGCAATTTCACCAGCAGCAACAATGGATTAGGGATAGATTTGCAATAACCAGAACAAACTAGAACCTTATTTTTGAGCAGGTTTCTCTCCCTTGACTTTCGAACTCATCTGCTTCTTGCAGCTTTTACACAAGGTTTAGGGATTAGAGTGCTTTCATAACTTGCTAATTACACGTCTATATTTTGCCTCCAAAGCTGGATTAAATGGAGAAAAATAGTTTTTCATAATTGCCTGTGTCAAAGTCGTGTATACATTACTAGAAACCAATGAAATACCACTCACTAAATACCGTATCGACTATTTATACCCCACTCTCTAATTATAGGCCATACGCTAGGCTCAGCTCGAAAAATTATATCACATTTCTATAGGCTAGCCTGTTTTGAAGAAGTCGAAAATTTGTCGCCCTCTTTTTAATTTTAGCACGCCTAAAGAGCGAGCAAAAAATTTCATGTCATGGACTATAAATGCAGTACAATCGACCGTCGTTTATTTAGCACCCTCGATAACTCGGCAATCCAAGGAAGACCCCGAGAAGCGGTTTTATCGAGAAATTATCGAGGAATGGACCTCGATAACTCGGAGCCTGGTCCCTTGGGATGCCGGATTAACGAAGGTCGACTGTAATAACGCAGGTTGACGATGAGGCATTTGTGAGATATTAAGGGAGGGCGCTATAAACCAGTAGAGTCCAAAAGCAAAATATTTTTTGTGATAGACCAAAGAATGTGCATACTCTAACCACATTGCATCTAGTCACGCCGATCATTTTGTTTAACCACCATAAGTTTAAGTATGAATTTATATCGTCACCCGTTTTCGGTAATTCTTTTATTTTTACTAATTGTTGAAGCTCATAGGCTGTGAACAGGTCTCTAGCCTTTCGTTTAAATAATAATAATATGACGAGAACACTTTAATTCACTTAGCTTTTAAAATTAGCTTAAGCAATTACCATCTCGTTAATTTTTTTTTGCGTCCTGCTTCACGTGACTGCCCACCCAAAGAGAGGCAGACAAAGTAAATAAACACATATTCATCATTATCCTATCACCACCACACACTGCCTTCTTCCTCCCATGGGCACACAGTTGGAAAGAGCCTTTCTTCAATTTATTGTGCGTTGACTAAAGCAGACATTATTCAGTCACCAGCTCCCTTTCTCCGCTCTATGCACACAGGCGCTCAACATTAACTAGCAACAAGGGAAAAAACGTTTTTATTTTTCGCAAATAAAAAATTGCTGCTCCAATGCTTCCTATTTCTGCTTACAAATCTCAAGAATGAAGCCATCCTCTACCCTATTGGTTGGACCTGATCCACGCTTCCACTTGCTCACTTCCTTCTGCTGCCACTGCTCAATGTCTAGCGGAAGGAGAGGGGTAAAAATGGCTCCTACGTTTGACTGCCTTTTAAGTAGTTAGAGAATGCATGCTCTTTTATGTAAGAGGCAAATGGACACACTCTTGTATTTTTAACAAATAGTTACCGTATTTACTTTATTAAGCGGGCACTCTCTAATGAGCGGGCACCCTCTAATAAGCGGGCATCCTAGCTGATGAATTTACAGCTTTTCCTGAGTCGTTTGGAATCGATCTTATTATGTTTCCTAAAATTTTTGAATTATGATACGAGAAAAGGTCGAAAATTAAGCGGGCACCCTCTAATGAGCGCGCACCCTCTAATAAGTGGGCCCCTAGCAAAGAGTCGAAAAATAAGCGGGCATGCCCGCTTAATAGAGTAAATACGGTATCTTTAATAAATTAATTGGTCTACTAAATGATGGAGAGTGTCTCTGCTAAAAAATGAAAAACATTTTACCAAACAAATTTTCACGCAATTATGTGCAGCTCGTCCCGTGTTCCAACAAAGCAGTTATGTCTGTTATCTCTGCTTCTGCTGACCTTTATCTGGTTTTTTACAAAGGATAGTGTTAACAAATACCCATAATTTAAGTTACAATAAGCTTTTTCAACTGTAATCCTAGTAGCGATTGCTAGTAAAACAGTGAATTAAGATGGATAAATGGGCTAAGAAAAGCATTTAGTCTCTCCCCTAATTCATTTCTCTTCTTCCTTTATCTGCTGCCCATTAATCAATAAGGGGAAGAAAGAAGGGAAAAGAAGCGTCACCCAGTCCCTTGAGAAGGGACTGGCTGGATGATTGGGTGTAAAATTCCACTGATTTCCAGCCAACAATTGCAAACAACCAACTAACTATTTGTCGCAACTGGCGCTTAATAAAGAAGGAGGGGTGTGCATCTAATAAATTTGATAATTATTTACTCGGCTTTTTCGCTTATTTTGAGCAAGGAGCTCGACAATTAAAACCGGTTTAATTGGACTGTAAAAAGAACTCACGAAACTTTCTGAGGTATAAAAAACCAAGGCAGCCAATGAGTATGATGTCAGTACCCAATTGTGGGGTGGTTTAGCCATAAAAAATTGTTGACCACCGACCGTAGTGACGAGAGAGGGGGGAGGATTAATAGAGATTATACGGTAGTTGTTATTGTTGTTTGAAAAAAGTTATATACCATTTTGTAGAGGAGAAAAAGAGCTTTCAAATGACACCAAACACTTTGTTTGATTGAGCACATACCATAATTAGAAATCATATTTTAAAAGTGGTCGGGAACATTTGCCTTACCCGGTATTTCATGTTAAGAAAAGTTTCCCAACTTTTTAGATACACGGTCTCACCCTACTCCATGTTATTAAAAAAATTCGTGGTTGTAGAACCGTGTGAAGTCAATTCCAACACCAAGTATAATTACACATTTCTTCCGCTGGTCTCTTTGCTCTCAAAAGCACACACACACAAAAACAACAGCAGCAGCAGAAATAGTACTTCCGTTGGGGGATAGCGAAAGGAATAGGAAAAAGCAAATTTCCATAAATATAAATGAAAAGAGGCACAAAGAATGGAGGGGAAGCCAGCAAAATAAGTGGAAGCAGTCTGATTGTGTGTCCTCTCCACAAGTGCACTGGCTGGTGTTCTTTTCCCTCTTTTGCTAAATCAAAGAGCGGCTTGAGTGGCCGCCAATTGGCAACAAATATGCGAAAAGACTAACCAACACACATAATTATAATTTGCATAATTTAATTGATCAAATTTTTTTTTCGGGTGTACTCCTAAATAAGTTACTGCAAAATGGTTGAATAAGAATAGCAATGATACGGGAAATTTTGACGCTATTGTACTACAGTCAAACCTTACTGAGTCAACACCCCGATAAGCCGACATTCTGAATCTGGTGGACTATCATGGGCAGAGGAAAGTTGGCCATACTTTTTTAGAAAATTTTGATATTTTAGAATAAGAGTAGCCACTTTTTTAAAAAAGTACTCAGATTTTTTTTCGTGATGATGCAACCAGCAGTCAAAAATTGAAATCTGACAGCAGAATTTCAAAAAGTTAATTAGTAGCCGAGATATGGCGCAAGTGAGGCAGTCGCTGTTTCAAAATGTCGGCACGCTAACTTGTGATGATATGCAGCTTATTAAAAGCTAAGCAGCTTATTAAAATTTTGCTTTCAGATTAAAATTCCTAAAGACATTTTAACTGCTGAGGGTATCAGAAAGAAAAAAATATTTCAAAAAGGAGGTATTTTTATTCAAATTTGTTAAAACTTTTTAAAAAAGGATGGCCAATTCTCCTTTGTCTCCTATTCGCAGACAGAAAATAAGAGAATGAGACGTATGATAAACCAAAAGTCCCATAAACTGTGAAATGTGGACTATAAATAGTTTTAAATTAACTGTAAAAGTGGTCTTACTTTTTCAAATTAACTGTAAAAATATCTTGCCTTTTTTAAATTAATTGTAAAAGTGGTTGCGGGTAAATTGCGGGTCGCCAAAATCGGGTCGGACAAAATCGGGCCGGAAAAAATCGGGTCGGACAAAATCGGGCCGGACAAAATCGGGTCGCCAAAATCGGGTCAGACAAAATCGGGCCAAAACATTCATCCGGGCTTTTGGAATCGCAGGAAGGTGGTAGTCTTTATTCTCAGTCATATTTTATTTATTTTTCCTAAAGCTTTGTTTTCTCTTTTCTGTTCACGGCTAACATGCGCTGGCCAACCCCAAGCCTAAGGCTTAGTTGCAAAACTCTTTCCATACACCAAACGAACCAAGTGGATGTCCACTTGGTGTGAAATTTTTTTTCTTACTTTTAGGCACTTAAATTATTTTTCCTGTATTTATTCT
>BBSZ01008532.1:0-51875 GCA_000981365.1 Subanguina moxae
CGCAAGAGTATGGGAAAAAAAGGGTAACCGCAAGAGTATGGGAAAAAAAGGATAACCGCAAGAGTATGGGAAAAAAAGGGTAACCGCAAGAGTATGGGAAAAAAAGGATAACCGCAAGAGTATGGGAAAAAAAGGATAACCGCAAGAGTATGGGAAAAAAAGGATAACCGCAAGAGTATGGGAAAAAAAGGGTAACCGCAAGAGTATGGGAAAAAAAGGATAACCGCAAGAGTATGGGAAAAAAAGGATAACCGCAAGAGTATGGGAAAGAGTATGGCCCGTCTATTAGAGGATTTACGGTATACAACAGAGAGCTAAGTATTCGGGTTTTTGAGATATTCTCTGCCACTATATTTTACTCTGTCCATTTGTTACAACAATATACGAGAGCTTAGAGAAGATTGAGTTTTTTTTCTTAGTTTTATCCTCCGGCTTATTCTTGGTGTATCTTCGCTGAATTTTTTTCTGAGAAGCAATTAACCAAGCTATTAACCAAGCTATGTATTGTCAAATTGTACCATGCTTTCAGATCCCTCTGGATTCTCCTATTACTGGCACGTAGACAGTGGGACCATTCAGAGAAATCCACCATCTACTCAACGTCCAGTAAGTTTACATCTCATAATTCGGTACTTCTTTTGACTATTCCCCTTTGAAATATTGATCACACCCATTTTTGAAAAATGGGTCCGTTAAATCGAGAGTTGGATTTTTTAAAGATGAAATTGTTGAGTTGTGTAAAGACAAATGGCCAATTCAGAATCCTTACGATCTTTGCATTAGAGAGATCAACATCAAACTAGGCAAAAGATGTCAAAAATTGAGGTGAAAAAATGGTCGGACCCAGCTATGGATCCAACTTTTTAGGGAGGTCGTTAAATCGAGGGTTGACTGTACAGTCAAACCTGGATAAGCCGACACCCCTAAATTCAAAAAAATGTGTTTGTGGCATTGTATTTTTGACCTATGTTTTTCTGGTGTCTTCTGGGCATGTTATACACCAAAACGTAGCCTAGAATCTAAGCTAAATTTTGATATGCAAGATGCCCAGAAGACACTAGCAGAGCATAGGTCAAAAACACAATGCCACAAACACATTTTTTTGAATTTAGGGGTGTCGGCTTATCCACGTTTGACTGTAGTGAATTGTAAAATTTAGGGGGGTCTCCAACGACATAAGTGCCGAATTTTAGATTAAGTCTTTTGCGTAAACCCATATTGCTGCCATATTGACAGCTTTGTTTACTATGTAGAGGCGTATAAACCCAAGTACGCCACCACCACCACCAATGTAATTAAACAGTATTAAAAATGGCTTAAGTGCACTGTCCAAAGCGAGAATCGAATGTGAGAATTGAAATTCGAAACTTGGAATGGCTTGTTTAGCTATTTTATTTGGCTTGCCCGAGTCTTGCGTCAAATGTCATTAAGATTTTTATTTGCTTTTAATCGGCACAAATACAAATTGGAAACACACCTCTAAATTTAAGAAAAAGTTGCATGAAAAATTACAAAAAGGGAATAATTGGAATAGGTAACATTAAAAAAAACTTACTCAACATCCAGCAATTCCAACATCCAATCCTTGCTTTCTCAGGTAACATTTGAAGAAGAACCCTTGCCCACAAATGCGACTCAACAGACTATTCCTCTACAAGTGGCGCCCCCTCAACAACCCATTATAGAAGAGCATACTTTCAGGCAGACCACCACTAAACGAAGTGTTCAGAACCAGGATGAGAGCAGTGATACCGAGACCAGCACCGACAAAAAGGTGGGTGCACACAGCAGGATGCTAACCCAACTTGGGTCGGCCAGAATTAGAACAAAGCTTTTGGCATTACTCACTCTTGAGTGGATACATGTTTCCGAGTGCTATTTTAAGAGGCTTTTACATGGTTTTCCCAGATGGGCTTACCTTTTACAGTGGACAAAATCTTCTTGAATAGAGCCCTACATACCTTGTTACCCTTTCTCTCAAAAATAATTCTTCTGAGTAGTGCAACTTATTTGTTGAGAAAGAGGTATTAAAATACTATTATTGATTTCATGGCTGGCTAATTTCTTAAATATTTGTGAAGAGAACTGGCTTAGGAAGGAGGAAGGCAACCTATGGCTATGCAACACATAAAAAGGGTTCTCTTTTCCTTCATTAATCATGCCAATGGTTGGGGAAGGGCATATAGTTTCTGGCCAAGATGACTGGATGGCTTACTCACCCAAATACTTCCGCAATTATTTTGACGGCGAAAAACGAAGAATATCAAAATGTGAAGACTCAAGAAAATTACAAGCAATACCTATCAATGAACATTGCCAGGGATGCACTTACAGAATACGCCAGCCACTCGATTTAACAATAGAAATTTTTAATAAAGCGTTTTTCTACACGACCCGACTAGGAATCGAAACCTTGTGAAATAGAATCTTCCAGAACTCAACCACTCGGCCACAAGTGCTCATTGCTGCTAGACTTTGAAATTATATATATAATATCATATATTAACAAAAATTAACCATCTATGACTTTGAGTGTCACGGTATTTATTGCTCTGACCTAAATATCATTCTCTTCAGACAACCAGTCGATTCATGGTCAGATCGCTGGGATGGCTGGAAATTCCAGAGGAAGAGCTAACCGCCGAGCGAAGTTCCCGAGCAGTCAACCAAGCAATCTTGGAGCTGTCTTCTTCTGCGCACAGAATATCAGATGATGAAAAATGGGGCGGTGGAAAGGAACTAATATTGGAACTGAATGACAAAGAGCTGACTTTGTTGGACCCTGAGAGCATGAAAGTGGTCAACATGCACACCATACAACAAATCAGGGTCTGGGGCGTGGGAAAAGACAATGCTAGGTTGGGCAACATATATCCCCTTTTGTATCTTTTCACATCTTATGTTCAGGGATTTCGCATATGTGGCTAGAGACAAGAAATCTGGGAAACGCTTTTTGTGCCATGTGTTCAGATGTGACTCTCCGGCCAAAGTGATTGCCAACAACTTGAAGGACATTTGCAAGAGGTTAATGACCCAAAGAAGGCCTGCTTCTTTGCACACTGCTGAGTGCATGCCACAAAAGCGGATCACAAGTGGGTAAAGTTTAGTGGTGGACATATCTTTGATGATACAGTCAAACCTGGATAAAATAAGTCGTGTATATATATATTAGTGTCAATGTTGGTTCATTTAGAAGAGTCCCTGCTTCTCACACCAATTGACGAGCCTAAGAGGACTATTCGATGCCGCTTTATTGGAGTCACTCAAGTGCCTAGGGTGGGTCTCTGGGCGGCTGTACACCATAATTTAAGCGGGAATTTGTTGCGAAGAGCATTTGTTAAGCGGTCACTTTGTTACGCCACAAAAAATTACATGTACTCATTTTTGAAAGGATTTTTTTTTTGTTCTGAGGCACCCTGGTAGGTAAAAAAGACCTCAGGAATCGGAATCTGAAAACAGAATGTCAAAAAGAGGCTTGCTTGTTGAGATATGATCATAGCCAGCCGCAGACTTATTTTTTTATCACTTTTTCTCCTAGTTTTAATCATATCTCAGCAAGCAAGCCTCTTTTTGACATTCTGTTTTCAGATTCCGATTCCTCAGGTCTTTTTTGCCTACCAGGCTGCCTCAGAATAAAAAAATTCTTTCAAAAATGAGTACAGTCAAGTCTCGATATAGGGGCACCCCTAAATTCAAAAAAATGTGTTTGTGGCATTGTGTTTTTGACCTATGCTCTGCTAGTGTCTTCTGGGCACTTTTGTATATCAAAATTTAGCTTAGATTTTAGGCTACGTTTTGGTATATAACATGCCCAGAAGACACCAGCAAAACATAGGTCAAAAACACAATGCCACAAACACATTTTTTTGAATTAGGGGTGCCCCTATATCGAGACTTGACTGTATTGTCAAATGAGTACATGTAAATTCTTGTGGCGTAACAAAGTGACCGCTTAACAAATGTTGCTCTTAACAAATTCCCGCTTAAATATTAGAATTTCTACAACCTCTATTTACAGGCAACTGGCATAGAGGTGCTCAACGAAGCAGTGGATCGGTTGGTCAACCAAGTGCACCCAGATCGCTGGGTGCTGTGCGACGTGTCCATAGCTCCATCTAGCATTGTGATCACGGAACTAAATGGCGACAAAATAGCTGAGTGCAGGGTACGCTACTTGTCCTTTCTTGGCATTGGGCATGACACTAGGTCAGCTGTTTTGGTGGCGAAAATATTTTTTGACCATTTTTTTCATTTCAGACGTTGCGCTTTTATTATGCACACATCCTCAGAAAACTTTATGTGCTACGTCTTTCATGTAGAGCCAAACGCTGGCACTATGGCCAAAACTATTGAGGTGGGTATTTAAAATAGGCAACCTTGTCACTTTTGTGACATTTGTTAGATTTTTTTATTTTTTATTTATCCTTTTCGAAATCTTTATTGCTTCTAGCTGTAAGAATTATAGTAAAGGACATAATTGACAAGAAGACATATCGTATTCTCTCTAATAGAACCACATTTCCTCTTGCTTGCACCATCCGACAACGCTGCTTCGATCGACATTGAACTTCTTGGCGGCAGATTTCTTCGACAACTTCTTGGCGTAATTGATAGCCTGTAGCTTCTTCTCGATTGAATATGCTTTGCGCTTCCTTGATGACTTCGACTCCTGGCTTGACTCCTCATTCTCCACAGTCGATTCGCTTCGCTCTCACGCTCGGTATCGTTCATTGCCTAAAACAAATGTAAAATTAGCGGTGCAGGAGAAGGAACAAATCAAGCGAATGTGTGTCGTTCTAATAGAGAGTGTAAAAAACCGTGCCTACTTATTACTAGACTTAATATGTTGAAAAGGGGAGGCGTTGGCGAGGCCGTATAGGCCTAACAATTGCCCTTAGAGGTTACCTCAGCATTATGTGAAAGTAATCTCCTATAGGTGTTCGAATAACGACTATGTTCTAAGTTTCAGGCCGCATGCAAATTGAGATACCAGAAAGTGTTGGATGCACACATGAATAGACAGAGTCCATTGATGCGGACTACCCAACACTCTAATGGTAAGCATTCACACATTAAGGTCACTATGCATTACATAACCTTTATCATTCAGGTTTTTGACTGGATTCACTTAACTTCACCCTCTTTCTAGTATTGCAATTAAAATTATATACAGTAAACTCTCGATATAACGGCCCCCTATAGTCGGTCCCGACCAAGAAAACATATATTCGATATAACAGCCTCCCGATATAACAGCCCCTCGAGGGGGCTGTTACATCGAGAGTTTACTGTATCAGTGCTCTATTGTAGTATTTGTGTCAGGGCTGTTCTCTTTTGGAAATTTTCCATCTTTTCTCGACCAGAATTTAAACATATTCTGGCAAACTGCCCTTTTGAGATCATGTGTTGTGTAAGTCTTTGTTGGATGCGATTTCACTTAAACAACTGCGTATAATAAGAGTGATAAGATACCGGTTGCTGAAAAATAAATCAATAAATTTCTTCATAAAGTCTTATTCACATACTCTACCACAATAACAACAATAATTGGCGGATAACAGTGATTTTTTAGCTGTTTCATTGAGTCTACTACTCACCAAAACTAGTTTACAATGCAATCTAAGCTGTAGTCTAAAAATTACCTCCTCTACACAGGCATTAAGTTGAAAGACTTCTGGTTGAACAAAAGTTATAAACATAAATTACTGAATGGATCTAACAAATTGGTAAAACATTTTTATGAATACTTTTCTGTGTCAAGTCTATTTTGTGCAAGTTTCACAAATTTTGCTGGTTTTGGGCGAAAATATGGAGAATGCTTAGTTTTTTTTTTTGTTGTTGATGAGTTTATCCAGCTTTTTATGACAACCTCTTACCTTTTTTTTGCACGTAATAACTATTGAGTTGAGTAATAATTAACGATCGTTTTTTTTTGCGCGCGTTTATTTCCATACTATTGGCGTTTTGTTTAGATTTTTTCCATATAATACTTTCCCCATTAATTAGTTTGTTTAAAAATGCGTGTCGATAATCATACTCATATTCGTCATATTATGCTTTATCACTTCGAGAAAGGATGGACCGCAGCCCAGTCATTTCGCGATCTCAATGAACTTTTTGGTGAAGGATCCCCGCGAAATGACTGTGCTGCGGTCCATCCTTTCTCGAAGTGATAAAGCATAATATGACGAATATGAGTATGATTATTGACACGCATTTTTAAACAAACTAATTAATGAGGAAAGTATTATATGGAAAAAATCTAAACAAAACGCCAATAGTATAGAAATAAACGCGCGCAAAAAAAAACGATCGTTAATTATTACTCAACTCAATACTTAAAAGCGGTTAGAACATAAAAATGTTAAATTGAAAAAATGAGGTCCCAGTGCATAAGCGCCAATGTGTGCCCCCTAAAGGTAATTAGAACCTTTTTCGTGCATTGTCTCTATAAATGCAGAATGGTTAATGAAAAAAAATGTTTTGAGGAAGTCGTGTGAACCAAAAAAGAGCCAAAATCTCCAATAAATTAGCCAGGGGCAAAGAAAGAGGCGATTGCGGGTATAATGTCAAAAAAAAGGTTGCGAACATTTTGGAACAAACAATAGAAGAGCAGGGCAGCCTCTGCACTTATCTCGAGAAATGAAAAAGGCTTTTAGAAAGCCTTTAGAACCAAAGGAAAAAGGCTGAAGTAAACTAATAAACTCGGCACAAATAATGGAAATTAATATTCACGACAAATGCTCTACGCTCATACAAAAAAAAACTGAGAGAATTGGGTTGTTCACAACCAGGATCACTACTAGCTCAAAAAAAAAAAACACAAATCTACTTAGCCTATTGTCTTAGAAATCACAATTTGAAGCAGCTGAACAACTGAATAAATCTTGTATAAATTGCCTATGTAATAAATTAAGAAGAATAGTAATATCTGGTCAAAACAACAAAAAGAATTTAATGCAACAGTACACCAAAATGAAGTGTGAAATCGCTTTTTAGCCATGCTTCTCAAACCTACTAAAAAAACTGCCAGTTTTTGATGAACCAGCAAACATACTAATCTCGAAAAATATACTAATCTCAGGGTTTTATTTTACTACTAGATAAGTTAAAATTTTCATAAGATGACATAACATTTACCCGTAAATGTGTGTTGTTCAATAAACAATTTTGGCGTCTTATTTGGTAGAAAGTTTTATCCTTTCTTCGTATTCCCTACCCATCCATCTCACAGAGGTTAGGAGCCTAGAAAAGCGCTCAGTCATTTGATCAAGAAAAGAAAATGAGGGAACTCACCAAACAGCAACATCTTTCAGCTCAGTATCTAATTTCAACTCTCCGCATAACCTGTCTAGATTTGCCACAAATGCTGCAAAACAATAATTTTGAAACAAAAATGGTACAGGAAATCCAGCGTTTCCAAAAAATAAATTTGCAGCTACACCTACGTTAGAGCTATACTCAAACCTACACCAGGGCCCGGTTTTTGTTGTATTAGGAACTCAGAATCGCGCACAGAGATTAATCAACATCCTTACCGGGCGAAGTAAAAGTTTGCGACCACTTTTAAAATCTGATTTCTAATTATTGATATGTGCTCTACTAAAAAAGTGTTTGGTCCCATTTAAAAGCCCTTTTTCTCCTCCTTCATTTTTTGGCCTTTCAAATGACACCAAACACTCTGTCTGATAGAGCACATATCATGTTTAGAAATTAGATTTTAAAAGTGATCGGAAACTGTTGCCTCACTGCGTAATGTATAGGCACTTTCACTGACCTTTATTACTTGGTGACATAGATGTAAAAGCATCACTCCACATTTTGTGTGCCCACATCAAGTGATTTAGAATTTTGTTTTGGTTGAACAATAGGGAATATACATCAGCTGGCACTGTGATCTAAAGTCATGATCCAAAATTGAAGCTTCAATCACTCTTTCACTAACCGTCTCCTTGCCCGAATTGGACCTATTAGAGCTGGGCGTGGAAGAGGCGGGCGAGGGAGTGGTAGTTGTGTTACTGCAGCCGCCAACTGAATCGCCACCATTATTCTTCGTGGTTTTTAACAGCTGGTGAGCACTATTTGGGTCTTTCTCATATTGGGTCAGTGCTTTGAAGTTTCTTTGGGCTTGTAGACTCCTAATTTGAAACAGGTGGTAGGTTAAGCAAGCTTGCACCTATACAATGCCAATGTAAGTGGGATGGAAATTGTAGTTTGTCACCCACCAGCAAGCTAATTGACTTCACTCTGGCCCGGAAATGGTTGAGATGGTTGGATTCTGTTTTGCTCTCTATAAAGTTGGAGGTGGTCGACCTGTTTTGGAGAAAAACTTATAACTGGTTTGAATAAATTGATCAGAGTAACCCTACTTCAAGAAAATAGCAACTTCGGAAAGGATTTGGTGCTCTGAATTGCCAGACTCTGTCGGTTTCTGAAGACTGGCATGACTTGACATGATAAAGTAGACTACTGATTCGAGGTAGAAGATGGCTTTTTTGACTCTATCCCTCTGAAGCAGAAATATAGCGACTAAAATAACAGTTTGAGTAAAAATTGGCAAACCTCGTTATCTCCTTTATGCTTAATAGACTTAGCCAATTTCTGGTAGTAGCCGACGGTTTGTTTTGCTGGTTCCACATTCTCTAATGAAGCTTTTGTGGATGGCACGCTTCTCTCTGCTGGATCACTGCTAGTTGACTGGATAAAAAATAATTAATATATTATTTTAGAACAAAAAAAATTACTGGTTTAGGATTGAGGGCTGAAGACTTATCTTCATTGGGGTCCCACTTGCTGAAAGGATTGATCATTAAATTTGCTGATGATTGTTTTGGAATCGCAGGCTCTTGTTTGACTTTGGACAGCGAATGGCTTTTCGGTCTTTCTTCGGTAGACACAACTGTACTGGTAGATTCCGTAGCAACATTTCCTGGGTGCCAAAATTTTGGTACTTTCACCTAAAATGCGGTGTGTCATAGATGAAGATGCATAGGATTAGAACAAGACAAGTCAGATACCTTTTCTTCTCTCTTGGACTTAGTAGCTTCTTTCTTTTCTATTTTCTCTCTTGAAGTTAAAGGCTGAGCCTCTTTTTTGAGCAAATCCACTTCTTTGTTAACTATCTCAGCTTTAATAAGCTCCGGCCGTTTTTTCATTTTTGGCTCATCTTCTATTGGCGGCTTCGTATCCAGCATTACTTTTTGAAAACTTCGCTTGGATTGATCCCCATTTACCAAACTCTCCCATTTGGAGTTTAACCTATTACAAAAAGTTATTAAGACGATGCTTCTTAAATAAACAAAAATACCTCTGCCATCTCTTCAGCGACAAGTCTGACAAATTCAGTTGACAATTCCTGGGCACCTGATGATCTACACTGACAGCTGTAGAAGTGGAAGCCTGTGCCTCACAGCCATGTTCAGATTCATTATCCTCAAGTCGAGTTGGCGGCGAGATCTGGTGGATGGGCGATAGAAGTGGCGAAACATGCTTGAATTGCTCAAGGATTTGCTCCACGTCCGCCATCGAGAGTCTAAAACGGAAGGCAATAATTCATAAATTTTACGGTGTTACCGCATACCAGCTAACAATATTCCGAAAATCTGGTTTTTAACTTTAGAAAATCTGCTTCAACCAACCTAGAGTCAGTGTCCCTTCTTTCCGTATCCTGCATTACTGGCGGAACAACCACATCATCCTCTCTCTTCATTTCAGTAATACAATCTTGAGTGAAAGTTTCAGAAGCACTGGGGATCTCATTGCTGAGATTTTCTGCCTTTTCTTTTTTAATTGGATCCTCTCTGTGCTTGTCGGATTTGTGTTTTTTGTGTTTACTCTTGGATTCCTGCAAAACATTTTACCATTTTTACGATTTAAAAATATGGCAAAACTATTAAATACCAACTTTTTTACCACTTTCCAGTGTGGAAAGCGAAGAGTTACTGGCCGGACGAGGTATTTTGAGCACTATTCTTGGAGAGCTAGACGTCTCTTCTTCCTTGCACGCAATTACAGCTTTTGCTGAGCTTTTTATTATTGGCTTCTCTTTGATGGAGGTAGATTCATCGTTAGTAGACTTGTCGCTGTTGCTGTCTTCATCACCAAACAAGTCTCCAAATAGTTGTGCCTCTTTCTTCCTATTTTCTTGTTTAATCTGAAAATACAAAATTTACTAATTAAACAAAATAAGTAAGCTAAAAAAGTGTACCAGAGGAGGCGGTGTAGAAGGCTTTGCCGGTTTTCGATGCTCAACTTCTGTTTCCCTTTTGTGCCTCTTAGAATTGTCGGCAAAAATTCCTTCGGCAGGAATTGCACGTTTCTTTCTTTCCAGCTTCTCGACGTCACCATTTGAGTAAGATTGAGAGATCGAAGGCGGATTCTGAACAGGTCTTATAACCACATAAGCTTCTGATTCAAGATACACCACTTTTAAAAAATGTATTGTCGCCGAAAAATAGACTTCTGTATGCCAGAAAAAAATTATTCACCTCAATTCCAAAAAATGCAACAAGGAAGAGGAAAGACCGTATATTTCGACAAGAATTCTACAAAAGGTTCAGAGCCTACACAGACATACCTTGACAATACAGTTCATATTCACTGAACAATCTAAATTCGACAATGGCTCATGGCTTACAAGACTTTGCATACTCTAAAAAAGATGGAAAATATAAAATTCTGAAGCTTGCTTTTCAGCAAGAGCCTACCTGCAGCACTTTCCCAGTCGGTACCCTTTCCACGTCCTTGCCTGATACGACAGTCTCTAATGGTGCATACGAGGAAGAAGCCGAACAAGATTGTTGCTCTGCGAAATAATCACTTGAAGCGAGTGGATTTTTACCGGATGAAAAGTTGGATCCACAACCGTTGATCATGGGACTCATTGGGATGGGGGCCACACCATAGATGGAGGGCGAGTTGAAACCTATGCTAAGGCCAGTTACTTATTTTTTGTGATCTTAAAGTCCGTCTACCTGGTTTCACTATCAACTCAGAGAACTGGTTGTAAGAGCCAAACACACCTAAAGCAACAAATTTATTCGATTTTTTTAGAAAACTTTCTAAACTTACTGTCCAGCCTTTTCTTGACATCCGAAGCATCCACTTGCTTGGCCTCAGCTTGCATCCTTTCTCTTCTAATTCAGCCAACCACCCTTAAAAAAAATAAGCGGATTTTTTTTGGTAATATTGAATATTCGCGAAAATTCGAAATTCTTGACCGCTGAAACAACCTTGCAAGTTCGATCGCAAGTGTAAGTTGCACCAGTTTTTGGACCATGCCTGATACCTAGTTTTCAGCATCCCTTTTATCTCTCATGTTTTTTCTCATGTATCTCAGAAAACAAACACCTTTGCTTTCTTCATTGGCACAAGTTAAACCAATTCAAACAAATAAATTAAGTTACCGTATAACCTCTATTAATCCTCCTCCTCTCTCGTCACAACGGTCGATGGTCAACCATTTTTTACAGCTCAACCACCCGACAATTGGGTACTGACACCATACTCAAAAGTATAGCCCTAAATCTCAGCTACATTTTTGAGTATGGTGTCAGTACCCAATTGTTGGTTTGTTCAGCCGTAAAAAAATCGTTTACCACGGGGGGTATTAATAGAGGCTATACGGTAATCAACTGCGAATCGAACTTGAGGGCTGGTCACAATATCGTGAGTGACCATCTTGTAATATTCAAAAGTAAATATTGATAGAAGAGCAACACACGCAAAAATCAGCTGCCGCCAAATCAACAACAATAGTTTTTCTATAAAAAAGACAAAAAAAAGAGTTTCTCCTGGCACCTGACACTCAGTTCTCTCTGGTCTCCATGCCTATTCTCTTAACCTACCTTTTTCTCTGATCAAATAAAAAAAGCAGATGAGTGACTAGCAAGGCAAGAGAAAAGAGTCAATCCAAAGTTATGATGGCCGACCATCATTTCCTTTGTACGCACACAATACCAGCAGTAGTAGTATTTTGCTGTCTTTATAAAAGTAGGACAAATATAGACAGTGAGATAATAGAGAAACACACACACAATAACAATAACAACAACAATAAAGCAAATTGGTCGTCTCTAGACTGCGGAGCAAAGTCGGCAGTCAAAAAAGACTAACGAGGATGGCTGACTGCTGTGTGAGAAGAAAAGGTGTAATTCATGTCAAACAATAAAGCCTAGATAGCTCAGTGGTTAGAGAAGGGGGGAAAGTAAAAGGACAGTTCATGGCGCTTTTTTAACCCTTATTATTACTAGAGACCGCATTCGTATGCCAAAAAGTTCGATCCCCAGCTGGGTCCGACCACTTTTTTTTTCCTCGACTTTTGACATCTCTTGCCTAGTTTGATATCGATCTCTCTAAGGCGAAAAATCGTAGGGATTCTGAATTTGCCACACGTTTTTACACAACTCAACAATTTCACCTTTAAAAATTCCAGCTCTCGATCTTACGGACTAAATCAAGAGTTAAAATCGTGGGTTAAATCGAGAGTTGGGTTTTTTAAAGGTGAAAGTGTTGAGTTGTGTAAAAACGACCGGCAAATACAGAATCCTTATGAGTTTTTGCCTTAGAGACATCAATATCAAAATAGGCAAAAGATGTCGAAAATTGAGGTAAAAAAATGGTCGGAACTAGTGATGTTCATTTGGGGTTTTGCGGGCTTGCGGGGCGGGTTGTGACATCGGTAAAAAATGCGGGGCAGGTTTGCGGGTACATAAAATTGCCAAAACGGCGCGGGGCGGGGCGGGTTACCCGCGCGGGGCCCGCCCCGCGCACATCACTAGTCGGAACCAGCTGTGGATCCAACTTTTTGGCATAAAAATTAAGGTTGGCCTCCCGCACCAGCTCTCCAGCTCGACAACCAAACAACTTTTTGAAATTCTGCTTTCATATTCGCATTCTTGGGGATTTTTTGGATGATTCAGAAGGGAAGAAGCCTTGCAAGAATGGTCACTTTTATTAAAAGTATAATAATTTTGGAAAAACATTGCCCACAGGTGTATAAGGTGTACAGCTATATAAGTAGTTGGCGGTCGGTTGACCGAACCGGATCTATGTTTGGCAAATTAGCCGACACCGAAAACGGGGTACGGAAAATCCCGGTTACCGTATAACCTCTATTAATCCTCCCCCCTCTCTCGTCACAACGGTCGGTGGTCAACCATTTTTTACGGCTCAACCACCCGACAATGGGGTGCTGACATCATACTCAAAAATATAGCTGAGATTCAGGGCTATATTTTTGAGTATGATGTCAGTACCCAATTGTTGGGTGGTTGAGCCGTAAAAAAGCGTTGACCACCGATCATTGTGACGAGAGGGGGGGGGTATTAATAGAGGTTATATGGTAATCAACTACGAATCGAACTTGAAGGCTGATCACAATATCGCGAGTGACCATCTTTTAAAATAATCGTATGTGTCGCGTTAAAAGAGTAACCGTATAACGTATGACCTCTATTAATCCTCCCCCCTCTCTCGTCACAACGGTCGGTGGTCAACCATTTTTTACAGCTCAACCACCCGACAATGGGGTGCTGACATCATACTCAAAAACATAGCTGAGATTCAGGGCTATATTGTTAACTATGGTGTCAGTACCCAATTGTTGGGTGGTTGAGCCGTAAAAAAGCGTTGACCACCGATCATTGTGACGATAGAGCCAACTACCCTAGTGCCTATGTGCAGTGGATGAAAATTGGTGGTGTTTACTAGCTTAAACCACACTTATAGCGATGTTTTTTTTTGTTGTTAAAGTTTAGCGTAAAAAATAGACAAGAAGGCTTGAACATAATCGCACTAATCCCCGCGACACCTTCCTTCATTCTTGCAGCACCAAAAATTTGTGCTTGCTCGAAGGAAAGAAACTAGGTGGAAAGCAGCAAATCAAATCGATCATATTGCTTGAAAAAAAAAATTTTTTGTCTTCTTTGGTAGTGAGAGCAGCAGCAGCAAAAGGATGTCTCTCTCTCTCTCCCTTTTTTCTTGTTCTCCTCGCATGTGAAATTGGGAGAAGTGTGTTGTGATGGTGGAAAAATGAGGGCCCCTTTTGTCTTTCTGTGGAATGCTATCTAGTCAGAAGTTTGTATGTCTGGCAGTCTGGGCGTTTGAGTGCACATTCGCGAGAGTGTCTCTTCGACTATTTGTGACCTTTAGCACTCACTATTTTGCCTTCTCGCATGCATAAATAGATGGTTTGGCAAGAAGAAAAACCTTCTTCTTTTATATAAACTCTATGACATTTTTGTTCCTTTTTATAGACCCATGCAAATATTTTCAACTAGGCTAATAGATAGTTTTTAATGAGCAGGCCTTTTGTTTAGCAAATGGATAAACCAGAATTTTTTAATATTTGGTATTTACTAGGGTGATTTGGTTACCGTATAATCTCTATTAATCCTCCTCCACCTCTCTCGTCACGACAGTCGGTGGTCAACCATTTTTTACGGCTCAACCAGCCGACAATTGGGTACTGACACCATACCCAAAAATATAGCCCTGAATCTCAGCTACATCTTTGAGTACAATATCATTAGGGGAGAGGACTAATAGAGGTTACACGGTAACTGGTATCTGCAAATTTAGCACGAAATTTTTGAAGAAAAGGACACCTGCAAAAAAGGCATTTGATCCAATGCTGGTGCTCTTCTGCTTAAATTTGTGGAAATTTAGATGACAAAGGATTTATTAAAAATAACAGCTCTCAACAGGCAACAACAAGCATAAGAGAGGATAGATTACCATAAGATGATTCAGACTCGACGTCAACAGCGATCTCTATTTCTACACTCCGACAGAATAAGTGGGACGTTGTCAACGTAGGCGATCTTCATACCAAAACGAAAAATAACACGAAGAGCTTGCAGCGTTCGACGATATCCTGGAAAAAGTTCTGCTAAAATCAGAGCGCTCGCCTAATGTGCCAAATCAAAAAAAGCAGGCGATTTGTGAATACGATGAAAAGAGAAAAACTAATCTGGGCAGCAATCATAGCATCGTAAGGAAAGAATTTGTTCTAATCACCCTTCACTCTCTCTCTCTCCTCCAGCATACATCTAAAGAGAACAAGAAAAGCAAAGAAGGGAAAAGAGTTAAATGAAGAAATTCAATATTTAATAAGAACTCGGGCCCTATTAAAGAATCGGGCTCATTTTTTGCCTTGGTCCACCCTGTTGTTTTTTAAGCATTTATTTGTTTAAATGCGCAGCAGATGACATCAATCCAAGCCTATGCGTAAATTTTTGTAAGTTGGTGAATAAGTTTTACTAGATATTCCATTCCACTGTATCGGGTGAGGCAAAAGTTCGCACGAAACTTTAAGCCTTATTTTTAATGATACACCAAGTGTTTGCTACCATTTTAAAGAGCAGACAAAAAGCTTTTAAACAGTGTACAACTTTATTTCAGCAAATGATCAAAATGGCCACCTTCGGACGCACAACTCAGCAATGGACTCAGCAAAATTTTCCGGACTCGATCAGTGTCGACACTCATTGGACTCGGGACGATGGAGAGTGGCCACCGAATTTCGCTGAAGGAAACGTGATGGACTACTTTGTTTGGCCGGAACTGGAGAAGAGAGCGTGCTCAGAGCCTTACCGAACCATCGCTGATCTCAAAGAGTGGTCGCAACGAGATTGGAGACGTCTTCCGCTGGATATGATAAAGAAAGCAATTAATAATTTTCCAAAACGTTTCCGTTGTTGTATTGCGGCTGAAGGTGGCCATTTTGATCATTTGCTGAAATAAAGTTGTACACCGTTTAAAAGCTTTTTGTCTGCTCTTTGGAATGGTACCAAACACTTGGTGGGGAAGAGTACATTTCATCATCAAAAATAAGGTTTAAATTTTGCTACAAACTTTTGCCTCACCCGATAAGGATTTCGTTTAAGACAAATTAGAGATTTACAAAACTGGTCGCACACCTAATTGCCATCCTTAAATCATTTGGGATAACTTGAGGCCTTTAGAATCAAATGATAAACAAACCACGCTTTTTCAGGCAAACCACGACTGCAGCGCATAGAGACAAGTTTTGGTGATAAACTATTGAATTAGGCTCTTGAAGTATCGCATGTGTCCAGCAGTCTGCTTGATACATATTTGAAATACCCCTTAAAAGACCCCCAAAATCGATTGCGCGATGTTCACTTATGCAAAAATATCGCCTCGAAAGATGGTTAAGGAGTAGACCGCAGTGTTGTCCTGCCCTCGCTGCAAAGGATAACATTCACACATAGCTAGCCAAAAAATCTCAGAGGCCAAGGAAAAATCGTCGAGATAAAGAATGTCGCCACCATTCTCAGAAACAAGACAAGATTCTGAAGACAATAGAAGGCGGAAAGAGTTCAAAGACAGGCCAGCTCACACTCGAAATGCATGCGGAGGTGGAGGACGTAGACATCCAATGAATCAGACAAGTCAGAATTTAGAATATTTTCATCAGCGGTGAAACTATCTAGGTAGGCATTTGGATTTTTTAGAATCGCTTATTAGTTATTATTATGGAAGGTGTCTCAAGCGTGTGTGCGCGCATTTCTGAGCATACTAGCCACCTGAGTCTGGCTGGAGGGCTTGAAAAGTTAGAGATGTGCGCACAGACTAACCTGCGAGATAAATCCGAGCAATACTCCTAGGAAAGACGTATTAAAACAAGGTATCCAGGTAGTTCTCAGACTTGGTCTGTCATGGAGAACAAATGCAAAAAGTGGATTTTTGGTCAATCTTGTTTCAAAATGGTCTTTGACCACCTAAAAACATGGTCTTGGGAGAAAATGGCACAAGAGACTTTGGCCAGAGAAGAATTAAGTGTAACCTTTTATTATAGACGGACAAAGAAACTTTTTTTGACGGAATAAAGCGGCGCTGAAAAGGTTAAGATGACGTATAAACCCTCGAGTACTACTAGTATTTGCTGCTACAAGCACCACATTGGGTAATCGGATTGTACTTGTTGTTGGTTGAGTGTGGCGACACAATAGGAGGAGATTAGAAAGAGACAGAGCTGATAATTGATGTTGTTGTTGTGTATAAAAGTATAAAGACACACCAATACTTATCAGCGTTTCCGTCTAAGCAATATTCCTAAAGTAATAACGACCAGCATGTTTGGATGAGAGGACAAAACCTGTTCGAGCAATAACCAGCTATAGGAATATCAAGTAAAAAATTGCTGTTGAAATTTATTAGAATTTTCTTAGAAGTCGAGTTATGTGCTGGGTATTTGGTTTCAACTGGCTTTGGCGTTGTGTACCTATTTAAATGGTCATTATCCTGTTTGTATCAACCAAACAAAACGCCTATAATTTCAGGCTAGGATCTGCTGTTCCAATCTGCTATTGGAAATGAAAGTTTTTAAAATGCCGTATTTGCAGTTATTGTCATGAAATACCATTTAATTTGACTTTTTTCAAATTGTATGATTTAGAAGCTTTTGGATCTTTTTTTTTCTAGGTACAGCCGACTCTCTCCATGATGTATTCCTGAATGGCAGATAGCGTACGTAAAAAGACAGTCGATGGTATTTCTTCCGGGAAATTTGGTCGTAAGCATTCTTATTTCTTCTAATAAGGTTCGACCATTATGTTTGATTGTTAGGCTTCGTATGTCACTCGTGTCGGAGAAAGTTTGCTGGAAAAGCTACCGGAAGAATACACGCATCTGACCGTCAATCACTCGTATAATTTGGTTGATCCCGGTACTCGTGCGCACACTCAGACTAGAATGCACGTGGCAGAAATTCAAACGTCGTCACAAGTATGAATATGGTACGCATCGATCTGTCTTTCGTAGCTATGTATCTGATTTTGTCTGACGCAGAACCTTCAAGGGTGACGATATTATGTTTCATTTGTGGTCTCAGACAGTATTGTTGTATGCATGCCAATAAAATATTTGTTGTTTATATGTATTGATGAAAAAATGGGAGGGGTGAGTTCAACGAAAGAAGTACCTTTTTTCTTCAAACAACGGCCTCTGTGTTTTTTTACCAAAAATTTTTGTTTTAAAGCCGACCTAAATGCATTGGACAATTATCAATATTCCGCTGTTCTATTGGGTAATATATTCCTTGCTATTTCTCCCATCAGCTCTCACTGATCGAAAACCAACAAGAAGTAATCGAGATTTTTAAGATTTTGGTATTATATTTGATTGCATTCAGATGTAGAAATTACAGCCGAGCAAGAAAAGCTCCGAGATCCAGACGGATTTGCAGCAATAAAAGAGCTTCATCGCCTCATGGACGACGATCAGTCTGGCTCAATAGATAGATTTGAGTCGGCAGATGTAGGTTTTTCGCTCTTTGTGCCACTCTTATATAAAGTACGGGACGTGACCGACTCAGCCATCCAGAGAATCCCCAATGCAAAAACTTCCCAGCTGGAAAAAACACGCCAAAAATGCTAAAAATGTACAGAGTGATTCAATTCTTTTGGAACACTTTGAGAGGCAATAACTTTTTTCCAGGGCGAATTTTGACAAACTGCTTTTTGTAATCGTGATAATGTAATAATATTCATTTGTAAGTTTGTTCTCATATAAACACTATTTTTAGTTCCTAACAGAAGACCTGAAAATCGGCGGCTCTGACCGTGCTCGACGTGAGAAAGGTACTACTTATTAGCCTTTGACTACGGTCAGCTTCGACTCTATTTTTATCTATGTTTTTGCCTTTAGCCTTTCATCACAACAACGATGAGTCGATCACTGTGGATGACTTGTGGGAAGCCTGGTTTGAATCCGAAGAAAGAGATTGGAATGAAAAGGAAGTGGTGGAATGGCTCAAAAATGCTGTCAAACTGCCTCAATACACCAACAATTTCGTCAGTGCCAAAGTATCAGGAATCGCTTTGCCTAGGTAAACTAGGTTTTTTATATGCCAAATGAAAAAAAAATTTAGAATGGCCATTCAAAACTCCTCTTATATATCCAATGTGTTGGGCATCAAGAATTTTGTGCACAGACAAAAACTTCAGCTGAAGGCTTTGGATGTAGTGCTCTTCGGTTTCCAAGACATGACTTCCAGACTCAAGGATGTTGCTCTGGCTGCTCTGGTGGTTCTACTAGTCACTATACTGGTGGTTTTCAAAGCACATAAAAATAGGTCCAAGCGACAGATGGAGCAGATGTCCACGCGTCTAACTGAACTGATGAGCATGGAGAATGACTTTGAAGGAGCACAACAAAAGTGAGGTTGATTACTTATTTAAGGTATTATTATTCCTGAATTTAAGGCTGGAGCAAAGAAGACACTCGCATGTGGATCATATCGAAGAGGTAAATTACAGGAACTACTCTCTTATTAGGCAGACACTAGGATTGTCAAATAGTTGAAAGTCGAGAATCGACCTAGGGGAACTTTTTGAACTTTTGCAGGAATTCAACCCAATATTTAAATTGTCTGTAAACAACTTATTTCCAGCTGAAAAGCCAACTAATGGAGGCTGAACGACGGATTGAAATGAATGGCTATGACTCAGTGTCTTACGCTCTACAGCCTTTGTTGAGAAGGACGTATGAACTGGAAAATGGCTACATTAACGCTCAAAAATTGGAGTGTAAGTAAAATCCAAGGCAACCGCACATTTGTCACCTTAAAAAATAATTGTGGCGTCAAAAAATTATGGGCGCTGCTCGCATGTATTACCTCTTATTCCTGTCCTTATCAACAAAAAAAGTGTTCTTTTCTAGGCCTCAACGAAATGCGAGACGCAAAGGAATATGTGGACAAAATGCGCAGGAAGGTTTCATAGCCAGCTCAACCATTTGACCGAAATTTTTTATTCCAGCAAACTGGACTGGTCGCCTCTTTCAAAATAGCTACTGGCACAACTTCTGCCACAGATGACATCGATACACGTATCTTCTCCTTGAAGTTTGTTGTCATGTGTTGACCGTAAAAAACGCCTTAAAACAAGTCAACTATATTCAGGGCAAGGATGGAGAAGATAAAGATGTGTATGGATGAGTGTCAACAACGATGGATAGAGGTGGAGTCCCTGACTGGCTTCTCAATTACAGGACCTTTCGGTTGGTTCTTCTGGTTTCAACCCTTCATACAATCTTTTTACCAAGACGACTTCTTGTTGCACTTGACGCATCTAATTTCACTATGCATTTTTTTCAAATATAATACAGTCAACCCCGTCTATAAGGACCACCCAGAAAGTCCAGTAAATTACAGAATCCAAATACAAATTGGCTAGAAAAACAGCAAGAAGTAGGATGGATAAATCGAACAACTCAGACTGGGAGTAGGATGTGTGGTTTGTATCAACTATAGTATAGTAATTGTCGTTGCTAAAACTTTTTCCAATATCTCTATCAGCCGAAAATTTTTCCTAACCAAGATTTGCTGTTGCAGCCACAACCACTTCCCCAGCAGCAGGACTGATTCATGGCCCGGAGGCAGGCTATCATGACCAACCTGCCCACCGAAATACACCCCCTTCTTCATTAGCTTCCGCTTCCCAAAAGTATTCGACTGTCAACAGCAGCCACCATCTGCCTTCTTCAGCTTCAGTCTACGACGATTTTGGAACCAATAACACAACTGCTTCGGCTAAAGACTTTTACACCAACAACAATCCAGCGCGAGATGTGGAGGAGTGGGAGACAATACAAGGCGTTCAACAAGCACCCGTCCAAAAGGCTTATGCTCTGCTAACCAAACAGTAGGGTTTTTTTTTTCTCTTTCCTAGCTTTTTAACTTCGATTATTAGCTACTATGCAATACCTTTTATTCAGGAATGGAGTGCACTTAGAAAATGGTGCTAAATCAACTCTGCCGAAATACTCTCTGCAACACCACAACAACACCAGCACTGATGACTGCCAATCCATTTCCAGTTCGAACAGCAAACTGGGCTCTGTCAGGAAGTCGAGAAAGATTAGCCAATTGTTCCGACGTAAATTGACTAAGCCCTAGAATTTGTATACTCTTTTCGTGTAATATATACTTCTAGTCTCTTATCAGTGTTTTAATGAGATCAGCTTATCTCTGCATTTTTGATTCCCTTGCTTGAAGCGTTTATGTGGCTGAAAATTCTTAAAAAGCTTTCATGTCTTATCCACAAACAAATTCACCTATTTGTGGGTCCAAAAACTTTATTTGTGCCTGATCACTTCCTTTTCACTTAAATTTGGTGCAGCTGTGTTTAAGTCTTTGAATTCGAGGCTTTATGCTATTGGGTGTTTATCACTAAAAAGTAAGATATAATTTTGCATTTAAGTCCACTACCGTATTTCCTCTAATAGTAGCTCCGGCCCTTTATTTTTCAGCCTTTCCAGCGCCGCAGAGGCTGCGAAATTTTGGGAAAATGCGATATAAGATACTCCTGCCCTTTTGTCTTGTATGACTATATGAAACGGATGCTTTTTTTAGTGATAGGAGTTTATTTTTCGACGTCCCTTCAAAGCGTGCCACTAATAGAGAGGGAATTTTTAGAGGAAATACGGTATTTACGTTCCCTAAATTGCTAAGAAATGAATAAACATTAAATTTGATAAACAATGGCAACGAGAAAGAGGTCAGACCCTAGAACGAGAAACCGAGATTCTCGGGATTTTCTCGCTCGGTCCTCAACACTACTCTCAAACGTCACCCCCTAATTCAAAATCGTGTTTTTGGCGTTGTGTTTTCAACCCACTTTTTCCGGAGGACTCTCAGGCAAGTCACCACGCAAATTGTAGCTGAAACAGTAATCTACAATCTACAAGCGAACACCCCTAAATTCAAAAAAATGTGTTTGTGGCATTGTGTTTTTGACCTATTTTCTGCTAGTGTCTAAAACAGTATTTAGGCCCTAGAAAACAGTATTTAGACCCTAGGAAACAGTATTTAGACCCTAGGAAACAGTATTTAGGCTCTAGGAAACAGTATTTAGACCCTAGGAAACAGTATTTAGACCCTAGGAAACAGTATTTAGACCCTAGGAAACAGTATTTAGGCTCTAGGAAACAGTATTTAGACCCTAGGAAACAGTATTTAGACACTAGGAAACAGTATTTAGACCCTAGGAAAAAGTACCACCCTTTTAATAGTCACGTGAACGTTGGCGGTGTAATTTTGTAGCAATAAATCGATTTTGATTTTGCGCTTTTTGTTTTGTTGGGTCAAATTCATATCACATTTAATCTGCTGAAGTATATGATAGAATTTCGTCGGACAAAAGCCATGTTTCATGCTTTTATGCGCTGTCCATCATCTGCTTTTATCTGAGGATACATTTTGCTAAGGCAGCTCAGCCTAACTTTTATGCAATTATGCATTTTGTACCCCAAAAATTGTGGTTTGAAAAAAATCATGTCACGGAAATTTTCTTCAGATAGTTATTTTTTTCACATCTCATTTGGTATCAGCTGTCTAAATTAGAAGCATAAAATTTAACTTTCAGTTTAGAAAGAATGAATTCGAAAGTGGTTCGCCTCAGAAATATACCTCATGGATTTTTCGAGAAGGAGCTTTATGGATACTTTAAGCAGTTCGGAGACGTCAAAAGAGTTCGCGTTGTTAGAAGCAAAAAGGTAAATAAAGTTTATTCTATATTTTTCAACAAATTTTGCGAGATTGGACGAAGTGCTCTCAAAATAGTTGAAATATTTATTCGACGGCGACAGTCAGGATGAAGTTGGTCAAATTTTTCTCTCGTAGTGCTTGGGTTTAAAAAAAACGTTGGAGTGGAGCGTGTGCCATCAAAACTCCCTTGTTTTTCCATATTTAATTGAGCAAGTTTTAGAGTATTAAGAATTTTAGCGCACTGAGTGCCTCCACTTTCCTTCATTTTTGTCGTTTGAGCAAGCAAATTAGAGGAATAAAATAGGGAAATTAATTTCAATTAGAGTGCCCTTTATGTACTCAATTACATGCTGAAGGGTATCTTATCCTTTGTCGGTTAGGGCAGAAATAGTTTCTTTCCATTACTCTCTGGATAATTTGCTCTAATTGGATAATACTGATGTTTAGCTCTTGCTTTCGTAAAAATAGCCGTTGGTCGATGTAAAATATAAATTCTTTATATAAGGCTTTCTAAAGCTTTTTTTTTTTCACTTACTCATTCTGTTTTTATTTTCAGGGCTATCCAACGGGCATTGCTTTTGTTCAATTCACAAATGTGGCAGTGGCTGAAATTGCAGCTGAGACGATGGACAACTATATTCTGGCAGAAAATCGGATCCGTTGCGCCGTATTAAAGGAAGATAATGTGCCCCAATGCATCAAAACTGGTGGTATCTATGCTCCTTTCGACAAGCCAATGGAATCTGTGCTGCGCCATGCCAAACGACAATTTGAGCCGAAAACTGCAAAACAAGACAAAAGAATCAAGGTGAGTATCTTTATGCTGTCAGCTGCTTAGGCATTAAAGTGACAATGCTCCTTTTTTAGAAGAGACTCACAGCTGGCCTGAAATCACGTTTGGCCAAGATAAAAGAAATGGGCATCGATTACACATTTGAAATTCCAACTTAGTTCTCACGTCGGGTCTCGTTGTTGTCTTTTTATCCTTGTCTCTCGAAAATAAAGCTTGTTATTTAAGTGCATGCGGGGTGTTGATCAAAATCTTGCATATTGCAGGGTGTGAAAATTCGAGTTTGTGGGGCACATCCACACTGTAACGGGCATTATGTTAGCAAAAATGCATTCTGACACAAATTGCGTTGGGAGTGTTTGTTAAAACACGAAGTGTTTAAAAAACACTTATTTAGTGTATACGGATGAGCCATTGATGTAACCCATATGCTTCAGGTGGTATTTGCGCCGCTCACGTACTCAAACCACGAGGAGGCACACAAGCAGGGGGCTCACAGCACGGTTAGGAACTTAGCATTATCAGTTTCGAGGCTCTATACTTTGCTTTCATCCAGTACTCTTTGTGGTATGTTAAATGATGCTTAGTAGTTGAAGCGCACCGTACTAGAGATTGTTTTCTACTGGTTCATCATTGACTATTAATGGCATGCCATTTGATGATGCAGCGACGCATCTCCGTTTATGTGTTCTGTGTATAGCTATCGATTAACAAATCTTTGCAAATTTTCTTCCCTTTTTACAAGGTAGCAGTATAATGACGGCGGTAAATGGATTATAAGAAGACTTGTAATTAGATTTCTTTGAGTAATCTCCTCGGTGGACCTTTGACAGCGTTCAAAATGGTTATTTCAACTAATGAAAAGGTTGACTGCCAAAACACTTGATCTCTAAAGGCATGCAATTTATTTAGCGGATGTTTGCTTTCTCTGGCTCTATGATAGTGAGGCAGAAATAGTAGACTTAGATGATTGAACACATTTGTTTCTGTTCTAAGCCCTCTCAGTGTTGCATAATTCAAATATGGGAAAGACACTAATCTCTACTTGCATATCTTCATTTTTTCAAGAAGCAATTTATTAACAGATTGCTTGGTTAGGAAAATGATTAAATAGTCGAAATATGAAGAGTGTGTACGTTCAATGCAGAAATCGAAGCCATAATTCTTCTACCGCCTTCTTTGACCACCCAGCTACGCATTAACGACTTTTGCAACACTCTTCCTTGAGATGTAATTGAATCACCACGGCATATCAAAACAATTCGACCTAAAGAAGTACCGTATTTACTCTATTAAGCGGGCACCATCTATGGTCCCGCAGGACTTTAAATTTCGAAAGTGCTATGACAAGCAATTTTCCTGCCCCTTTAAGTAACAATTTCGGTATAAAGAGGCCAAAATAGTAACTTAGAGGAGAACAGGGATTAAATTGAGAGAGGAAGTGAGTCATAGGGTCACTAATTTGAAAGGCCCTTACTGAACCAGAGCAAAAAGTGTCTCTAGACGCACTCTGATCAAGAGTATTGCTCGGATTCATCTCACAGGAAAGTCTGTGCGCGCATCTCTAACTCTCAAGCCCCCCTTACGGGGCCTTACGGAGTTGAGATGCGCACACAAACATACCAGTATCTACAGCTGCTACCTTCCCTAGACTTCCCAATTAGTGCAAAAAAGAAAGAGGTAACCTAAGAATACCGTTCTGCACACAAGTAGGCCTTAGACCTGAGCTAGACCAGCGCATGTTAGCCCTGGCTGAGAGATAACCCAGAGGAAGTAAAATTTTTACAGAAAATTGTGCTTTCAGCTGAGCTTGGGTAATTGGAAGCAAAATGATGTGTGCGTTAATGGAACACTTGTCATCAATCCATACTCTCTTTTCCATAATATAAAGGCCCAATAAGAGCAGTGGTTGATGAGGATCGGTCGGTAAATTACATAAACTGTCGAGCAAGTGTCAATTAATGGCCATTTGACCGTGAAATTAAAAATTCCTTGTCCTTTTGTTTGTCAGGAGGAGATATTAAATAATAGAGGCAAAGCCACTGCAGCGCCTCCTTGTCCAGCCAGACCAATCAAAGGAGCTGGATGAGATAAAAGAGGACGGGTTGCTTTCCCTCGTCAAATAATTGTTTATTTATGGATACACTCCAAAATTATACAAAAATGTGATTATGACTTCACTTTTGTGTGCTTTTTTCACGGAAAAAGTCTCACCTGCAATAATCAGCTCATCCTATCCCTTTCCAAGCAATAATTTATGGCTAAGAGAGCAAAAAAAGAGGAGGGAGAAACAATATTTATATGCGACTATTATCATCACTCATACAGCAAGAGAATCTGGGAGACTCGAGAACAAGGTCGAACACAGTGTCGTTATACACATGGCTTGACACTGTTTGGCATGAGATGACAAATCACTCGATCCTTATCACCCACACACAACAAAAACACATTAATTTATCTGAAAGGGGTGACCAAGAAAAGAACTTGGTGCTATATCAGGATTTTGCAAGGAACACACGGTAATGCTAAAGTTTAGTGAAAACTATTGTTTGTTCACAACGTGCCACTCGGCTCTACAAAGATTGGTGAATTCGAAGCTCGATATACACGCATCTCGTCAGACTTTAAGTCGTTCAAAAGCACTTAGAAATTTGCCGAACTCGTAAAAAGGTACCCTATTTACCCTAATAAGCGGGCACCCCTAAATTCAAAAAAGTGTGTTTGTGGCATTGTGTTTTTGGCCTATGTTTTGCTGGTGTCTTCTGGGCATGTTATATACCAAAATTTAGCTTAGATTCTAGGCTACATTTTGGTATATAACATGCCCAAGAGACACCAGCAGAACATAGGTCAAAAACACTGCCACAAACACATTTTTTTAAATTTAGGGGTGCCCGCTTATCAGAGCAAATGCGGTAATTCGAAATTGCCTGGACTCAACACCTAAAAGATTCAAAAATCCACCCAGTGTCCTTTTTAGAGACTACGGTACACCAACTAAATTGTACTCCGTATTTATGCACACGAAATTAGATTCAGGAACGAATAATTTGTTCACAAGCTATCCAAAAACTTTATACCTCACATAAAAATTATTTACCGTAAATGTTCTAATAGAGCCCCCCCCCCCCTAATTCAAAATCGTGTTTTTGGCATTGTGTTTTTGACCCATTTTTTCCAGGTGTCTCTCAGGTAACTTACTACTTAAATTGTAGCTTATTGTCTTAGCTACAGTTTGGGTGGTAAGCTGCCTGAGAGTCGTCTGGAAAAAGTGGGTCAAAAACACAATGCCAAAAACACGATTTTGAATTAGGGGGGGGGGTATTATTAGAGCATACACAGTACACAAAAAGATAAGCCATTCAACACTACTAATCACATAATTCTCTTTGTTTTTCCAACCAACTTGCAGCCTGATTAGTTTGATAGAGGTACGCAATAAGGCATTAGAAAGCACACACAAGGTCACGCCCCTCTCCCCTTATTGTGGCCATTGCAGAGAGGAAGGCAAGGGGAGAGGGTGTGTGTGTGTAGCCCAAGGGTAGCAGCAGCAGCACCACAAAGGTAATGGATGCAGAGTGAACATTTTCCTTTTCTCTCTCAACTACCGTAATTAACAGTAGCAAAAGAGCTCCCAAGTAAAGAAAGGCATCACTAGCATCTTTTTTTCTATCCACATTTCCACATAATAGCCAACTTTGTCGGCTATATTTGGTTAGAATTTACTGTCTATATATTTGTTTGCCTGTTTATGATACTACTAGTTGCAGATGAGTTGTGAGCCGCGTAGTGAGGAGTTGTCGCGTCGCCACTCCCTCTCGCTAGCTTCATCCCCATCCAGTGGGATAGGCGAAGAAGAAGCAGCGATGAGTCAGGGAGAGGACGAGTCGAGGCCCAACCACGCATCTCCATGTAGTAGTGGGATCTGCAGCATGAACACCACACTAATCTCCCCCTCCACTGCTCATCGCACATTGAACTTCTCTATTGACAATATTTTGCAGCCTAGCTTTGGACATGTGAGTTTTTTGAGCTTTGCTAAATTTAAAGAAGCCTGCGGTACTGCTCCAAGGCGACAGGATCCTATCTTGTCGGATGACCCGTCTCCTATAACAGTTTAAAGTCGACTAGACCATATTTAAAACGAAAAAAACTGGCAGTCTATTTCTATTGTGCACTCAAAGCTCGATTTAAGGTGCACCTTAAGTGTTTCTTAACTCAAGTTTTCAGCGAAATTGTGGAGCCATGCTGCGGCCTCCAAAAATAAAGCGTGCAGGGGCCAGCAAAGGGATAAAATAACAATTTTTTTGTCTTTTTAACGTCTTTCTAAACATTATTTCCACATTTGTATAATTCAGAAACATGTGTCCATAGGTGATACATAACATCTACCTCCCCCCCGCCAATTTTTTTTTCTCCAAGCATAGTCCGAAACATAGCTAAGGAACAATTCTCGGACCGTAATTGTCGGTACCCCCCGCCCCATGTTTTTTCACAAAAAGGCCTTAGATTTAGGCGCAAGAGACTCAAGAAAATTGTATTTAGAGGCTTTTTTGCCAGTTTTAGTAAGAAAAATGTGAAAAATAGCCTAGAAATGCAGAACTCAGTTGGCAAAACTGAAAATCACTCAAAAATGACTCTGTTTTTTGCTAAAAAATAGAAAGAAAACTAAAGGGTTAAGACAGTGGATTTTGCTTTTCCTATACTACCGTATTTCCTCTAATAAGCACCTCCCCTTAATTCAAAATCGTGTTTTTGGCATTGTGTTTTTGATGTACTTTTTCCAGGCAATTCCCAGGCAACTTACCACTCAAATTGTAGCTTATTGTCTTAGCTAAAATTTGAGTGGTAACATGCCTAAGACTTGTTTGGAAAAAGTAGGCCAAAAACACAATGCCAAGAACACGATTTTGAATTAGGAAGGGGGGGGGGTGTATTAGAGGAAATACAGTATTTCTATACAGTCAAACCTCGATATAACGAACCTCCGATAAAAAAAATCCTCAATATAACCAACATTTTGGCTGGTCTCCAGGGATTCGTTACACAGTAAAACCTCGATATAACGGACTCCCGACATAACAAAACCCTCGATATAACCAACATTTTGGCTGGTCTCCAGGGGTTCGTTATGTCCAGGTTTGACTGTACTAACTATATTTGCTTTTTTTTTTTTATAATTGTTCTTTTCAAATGCCTTACTTCATAAATTGTTCCTCATCTAGGGGGTGAGAAATTTATGTCGAAAGATCCCAATTAAGTTTTTATCAAATCATTTATTAATTACTGTATCATTAGACCAATTTCTGTCCATCCAACAGTATCTACATATAATTGTCATTTCTTCATAGCATTAAAGGCTGTCAATTAGTGGATCGGCATCCTAGTTTATAGTTATTTAGAGCAAACAAAGTTTTCTTTATTTATTCAATACACCAATCCAACGCCACCGATTTCAACTCCCGATAAACAGTAAGAGGAGCCCGCCAAAGGCAATCCACCTCTGTTTGTTTTATAATTTTGGCTATTTCCGCTCTTTTTTCCTCACCGCTATTAGTGCAGAAAGGCAAGTCTAAATTTTCTTAGCCTAGCTGATCATGCATTTGTCAAAAACACAACTAAAAAAAAGCACACAACTTTACCCAACTAACTAGAAGTATTTTAGAAAAGTCACTCACCACTCCCTTGCTCTCTACAGCTCCCTGAAACTATAAAATATTCACAAAGAGATGATTCAGACCCATCCCATACTCGGTTTGACAATGAGAATGCGGCTTCGCGATTCCCAGCCTGGATATTCTGCACTCGGTACTCGGACAGACCTAGTTCGGGTGTGACACGCACTAGGAAAACTAAGCGTAAAGAGTTGTTGGAAGATGAGAAACGACCAAGAACTGCATTCACTGTGGATCAATTGGAACGCCTCAAACAGCAATTTATTGATAGTCGCTATCTGACGGAGAAAAGAAGGCAAGAGGCAGGTCATTTTTGATGTTTCTAGTTATAAAAAAGTGTATTTAGTTGGCTCATGAATTGGGTCTCAATGAGTCGCAGATCAAGATTTGGTTCCAGGTGAATAGTTAATACTGTCTGATAAACACTAAAAGGGCAGTACCAATGTAAAAGGGTCGGCTCTTGTCCGCTATAATTCCTCAGGTCATTTCCACTGCCAAGAAGCCTTAGAATAAAAATGTGCTCTCAAAAATGGGTATCGTATTTACCCTAATAAGCGGATACCCCTAAATTCAAAAAAATGTGTTTGTGGCATTGTGTTTTTGACTTACCGTATTTACTCTATTAAGCGGGCATGCTCGCTTATTTTTCGACCCTTTGCTAGGGGGTCCACTTATTAGAGGGAGCGCGCTCATTAGAGGGTGCACGCTTAATTTTCGGCTTTTTCTCGTATCATAATTCAAATTTTATTGGGAAAAACAATGAGATAGATCTCAAACGACTCAGGAAGAGCTGCAAATTCATTAGCTAGGGTGCCCGCTTAATAGAGGGTGCCCGCTTAATAGAGTAAATACGGTATGTTCTGCTAGTGTCTTCTGGACATGTTATATACCGAAATTTGGGCAATTTGCATTTTGTTGAACATGTATGGCCCTTTAACATATAAAAAGTTTTGTTGTTTTTCTGACTAGCCCCAATTTTTGGAGAAGAAATTGGCGTGTTTTTGAATTAGTCTAAGAGCTCATTCACTCAATCAATTATTGCTCCTTTTTTGTGCTCAATGACAAACAACCAGTAGTACAAGGTATTTACCGCTTGTGTTTCTCCCACTCCTAAGTAAGGCGAGGAGGTAAAAATGAGAGGAAATAATGGTGATAATGATCTCAGAATTTTGGTCGTCTCCTTTGCTTGTTAATATGTCTTTTAAATAACTTTTGGATAGATCAAACCCAAACAGCAAGGTGGCAAGGTTGATAGAAAAGCGAGGGAAAGAGTGTTGAACTCGGTAAATCATGTAATCAATGTTAGTGGGCATAGTTTCGGCAGCAAATTTTAATATTATTTTGGGAGGCAGGGGGGCGGGGGGATTATAATACAGTAGAGTCAAAAATGGTTTTTAAGTACTTTTAGAAAACTTTATTTTTGGAGGGGTGAGGGATATCGAGTAGTCAATACGTTGAACGGTTTCTACTTTTTCAGAACAAAAGGGCAAAGCTGAAGAAGACTAGCATTCAAAGATCTTCTCTTGCACTCGCGCAACTGATGACTACTCAAGGGCTGGCATACACGAATCAGTGAAGATTAGAACTCACCAATTTGTACCAGGCAGTGAATTGATCTATCTGCTTTTCAATACTAATGATCGTCAAATTCAATGATTCCAACAGGATTAATAATAATAATCACATTGTGGAACTAAAAATTTATATATTTGCATATATAAAAACAGGAATGAATTTTTATACGTTGATTGTAAAAGCTTTCACACCGTCGTCATCACCACCTAAGGTTTTAAGTATTTCAATAAGTCTAATTTTATTCCAGGTGAACTTCCTACTCTTGACAAAAAATGTGACCCAATAAAAGCTTAAAAAAAACAAAAGTTGTCGCTCACATCCCTGTTTTTACATTGTAAAAGTTTATTTAAATTTAAGTTAGAAAATATAGATGGCAATATTTTGTACAACCGTAATTTAAGTTAGGTCAATGGGGAAATAGCGGGTTAAAGACCCTCTCTTGTTAGCTTTTTCTTCAGCAGTCCCCCTGAGGAGCCTCTTCCGGTTTTGACAATTAGCACGATTCTTTACTTCTAAGGGCGTAGAGCATGTTACTTTCACATCGGCTTCCAATGCTTCCGGTGCAGCTTGCAGACTATTTACTAACTGCTTTTGATGGCCGTTTAGACCACTTGTTGTTACAGTCTCACTATCTTGAAATTGAGGGAAAAAGTTTAAGCCAAGCCGTTTAGATTAAACTTACCCTTGAAAAAAGACTCGTCCGACATTTCTTCATCCGACGACAGCTCGATGAGCACTGGATTCACGTCCACATCATTGCTCTTGACTCGTTCAGCTTTTAACTTTTCAGATGCTCCTTCTTTGCGAATAAATTCCACCAAACTCTTCTGAGACATATTCCCTTTCGCACTCCTTTCATCGTGCACGCCATCCCCATCACTGATGAACTTTAGCCTTGAAAGGCGAACACCTGAAAAGGAGTTCAATCTAAAAATTAAGTAGAACAAAAGTAAACACAAATTTACCTAGCAGTCTGACCTAAAGCATAGTGTTCCACCTTAAAACCAAATACAAAAACACTTACAGCACTCGAAGACCTCATCTCTTTCTTTAAAAGACTTTCTATGATGGGGAACAAAACATTAGCAGATTTGACCAAAAAGTCTGTGGAATGGCATCTCGTTATCACATCAAAACTCGCGAATTTAACTTTCAACGTGACCGACTTTCCGCCTACAATGCCCGACTGAATTAGTTAATACATTAGTGCATTAAAATACAAGCAAAATGCATAGCAATCCCCTCACTTCTGGAATAGAATCAATTAGCATCTGGCATAATTCTTGTGCATTATCCAGCAGAATCCTGATATCTTTTTGAGGCGCAAAAGTTCTCTCAACACTTATGCTCTTGCGACTACTATCTAAAACAACTTAAAAAATTGATTGAAACAGAGGAAAAGAAAACCTTCTTCAGATTCCGACCAACCAGAACCAGAACAACCCAAAGCAACGTGAAGAAACCAATCCGAAGATATCTGAGAAAATAAAAGCTTTAAAATAGCTCTCTTGATAAACAGATCTCCGCAATGAGTTATGTCCAAGCCATAAAGAATGGCTTCCGTAACTTTTCCAATGCCTAAAAAATTCTTAATGAAAACTGAGCAAAACGAAAACTGTCCAAGTGACCTGGGACCTTGCGGATAGGTAAAAATCGCATGAATTCGACAATTTCGTCTCTGCTATTATTTAAGCAAAACTGGCCATTTGGTTTATTGATATCTGAACATATTTTTGACAGCATCCAATTGGCGCCAATCCCTAAAATACTTAGGAATAAAAAATATAAAGAATTCAGACTGCACCCACTAACCAGCACTGCAAGTCAGACCAGTAGCCTGTTCTACTAAAAATCTAATTTCATGCACAACCTAAATACGAAGAAGTCACAAAACAAATGAAATATTTAAAACTAACCGAGTCAACGTCATCTCCAAATTGCACTGAATCAATAACTGCTCTTCGCTTTTTCCCGCACCTTCCACAAGTTGAGACTTCGTATTTAACGTCTTCGGGCAATGTTTCATTCTCATTTACCAAGGGAAGTCTGCAAATACAATATCCTCCTTTTCCATCATATCGAACCCTTCTTTGCTCTGAAGCTATAGGTGAACCTACACTCGCCGGCACGAAACTATGATAAATCATACCAGATGGCTTGTTTTTTCTACGCCTCACGAATGCCGTTATGTCCAAGCAAGCTTCATCCTAAATCAAAAGATCTTAAAACAGCAAGTTTATGGCTATTTCATGATACCAAACTGTTCATTCGAACACCCTCATCGTATTGCTGGAAAATCTTTCTAACTACAGAGCTTTCTAAATAAATAAAAAAAGTTAGGAATCACCAATAATCAACAGCATTGACCTCTACGGTATTTATCAAAGTGCCCGGAAACTATCACCAACTAAAAGAGGAAAATTTTTAAACAACGTACTTGACATGGAAAAAATTATGTACATCAGGACAAAGTTTTTTAGCAATAAACCCTGGCATAGCTGATCGCACTCCAAACTTCCTGGCTATGTAATTGCTTGTGCTCTAAAATTTCAACAAGGATATAAAACAGCCAAAATACTACGCGTAATGTCACATACCAACATAGATTCTCCACCAACAGCCATTGGAACGGTTCTTAACCTGGGATCATCTCGCATTTCTACTGCTGAACAAGTAACTTTCCACCCATTCTATCATACGATAAGTAAAAGAACCTGCAAAAAACATATCCATATCAAAGTGAACAACATTCCTGCTCAAATCTCGTCCAGCTTCGATAGATTGTGCTGCAAAATCCATCTAAAGAATAGCTTTCAAAAGGGAAGACAAACAGAGTTCTCCTTGAAAACTTAGCCCTCGATCTCAGTTACACTTTTGAGCATGGTATCAGTATCCAATTATCGGGTGGTTGAGCCGTAAAAAATCGTTGATCACTGACCGTCGTGACGAAAGGGGTACCCGCCTATCAGAGTAAGTACGGTATACTGTTTGACAGTTTCATATTTTTTACTGTAGAAAAGTGGTTTTAGTGGACATTTTTTGTTTCTCGCATATATATTTTACCGTTTTGTTTGTGCCTTCGTCTATAAACACCCCACCCAAACCACGGTGAAGGCCCAACACCACCTAAATCAGGAATGCATCATAGAAGCATAAAATCATAAAAGGAATAAACTTGTAAACACCTAAACCTAAACTTGTGAAAGCTTCTTTTGTCCCAATATAAATTAAACTTTGTTGTACGATTTTAAGTTTAGCGATGACTGGTTATAAGTTGATGATGGGTTACATTTTTATTTACTAGTGTAATAGTGAAACATTGTTAGGGAGGACAGTCGAAGCTATGAAATGGAAAAAAATTCTGCCGCGTCATTATGAACACACTGGACTGCGACTCTGACGTCCACCGTACTATTGTAAATGCCATGTGAGCAGAATAGAAAACACTTTTTTTGGCACCTTAAAAACGAATCAAAAAATAATGTACTTCTTGCTCCGCTGCATCAATTTGTTCTTCAGTCAATGTTGCGAGCAAATCTTTGTTTCGGTTTATTCGTTCTTCGATCCTCTGCCTCTGCTTCTGTGAGTGGCTGTTGAAGTTGACGCTAAATTAATTTAGAAAACACTAGGAGGTTAAAGGCCAAAAATACCCGGTACTCTTCTCAATAATTTTCTGAATCTTTTCCTAAAACAACGGCTAAAGTCTATAATAACTGTGTCATATGTACAGCTACCTTGTCAAGGCCTGTCATTCCCGCTTTATTGTCGTTAAACGAATCCATTGTGTACTTCTTCTAAAGTTTTCACCTGCACAAGAACATTTAATTATAAAAGATCGTTGTTGAAGATACTAATGTAAAGACAATAATATTTCTCATTTACGGCGGGATTTCACATATTAAAGTCGAAAATTAATTCAACTATTAAAAGATGGTTTTATTTAAACTTTTACAGACACAGTTTCTAAAGCCGCAATGTTTAAGTCAAAGCCTTCGAGCCCAAGACTTCACAACAATAAAATTGTAGAACTACGCTATACTGGAGTTGCTTGTTCCTAAATGAGTACTAGTCCATTCCAAAGAAAGTGTCTCCTAGATGGCAAGGTCACCAACTATGGTGATTTTTAGATAGGAATTAAAGATTTTTAGATAGCAATTGCAAATCACCAAGCAGGCCCACACTTGGACTGGTTGGTGTGTGGCCAGCGTTTTCGAAAAATACACCTACAGTAGGGCTACACTTAAACCTATAGCTACATCTACAGGTTTGACAGGAGTGAATTAACGTCTTATAAGGTCTTTTTCGACTTTTCCAAAAAATCAAACCAAGCAAACATCCACTTGGTTCAGCTGAGACTTAGGACTTTTTTTTGTACATCCATAACAGTCTTGGTAGGTAGCTAAACAAAGTATCACATTTGAGACAAAATGCTACATCCCTGATTAGGTACACTGTAGGTGTACAGTTACACCTACACTTAAACCGACACCGTAGCTGTAGATTTAAGATGTAGCTGTAGGCATAGCTGTAGCTTTTTGGCGTAGTGTAGGTGTAGGTCAAAATTGTAGGTGTAAATGTAGGTGTATTTTTCGAAAACACTGTGTGCAGTGTTTCCAATAGTCAGAAGCAGAATGAAAGACAGAACGAAAATTCGAAATTTTCAAAGGCAGAATTTGTTTTTGACTCTCATTCTGCATTTGAATGCCTACTTTTTGATATCACAAAGTAGGCATCCAAACGCACAATGAGAGCCAAAAACAAGTTCTGCTTTTGAAAATTTCAAATTTTCATTCTGCTTCTGATTATTAGAAACACTGACTGTGTGTGGCTGAATATGTACAAACACTTAAACCTGTGAGAAATCCTTTCAAGACAAACCGGAACAAGAAAAATTTGGCGCGTGATCATAGCTTGCTAGCATTTTGGCTCTTGGCACTTTAAGTCAAAGCCTCTAAGCCAGATCCCCTCACTTCACCAATCACTGATTGAGATTTGAGAAAGAAATAGTGCATCATTTTACGTGGCGAGGTTTGGTCGGAGTGAAACTTTCTCTAATATATTTTCGTTACAATTGAACTTATAGGTTGAAAGGAATGTTTGGGAGTCTCTAAGCTACAAACTGTAAATGCAACAAAAAAGTACATGTTCTGAAGTTAAGTTTTAACTAAACAATTTTCTAAATAAACTTTCACTTCATGGATCAGTTTGATGAGTTAAAGAAGATGGCTTTGAAGTGGATGGGCAGTCTATATTGATTTTTTTGTTCTTTTCGTCAATAGGACGCAAATCTTTTGAGATGATATTTCGGCGAGACTGAGTATTACTAGACTTGGCAAAATTCGAGGGCCCAGAATCGTCTCTGCTAATGACAATTATGTCTCTAGGATCTTCTTCGATAACAAATTCGGGTAGAGAGTAATAACCTAAAGGAAAATTAATTTATTTAACGTAAATCAAATCCCACTCCTACTTGCGGATCTAGTAATTGCAGTTTGTGGGAAAGAAGGCTCTGGAAGTTCGGCCAAGACTGCTCGAATGGCCGCTTCCTAAAAACCCAATTGCTGGTTTATTCATTCTTAGGTTAGAACAAACCTGTTTAGTGATAATTTCATTGTTCGTAGTGTCGCCAATAGATTCTAGTAGTTTGTTGATGTATCTCTGCTTCACTTTGTACTGTCTCATTACCTTCAGCCTCCGCTCCAACGTAAACATTCTCATCCGGTTTAACTGTCGCTCATAGCTTTCCCACAGTTGCTCAGCTCTTCTGGAGCCAAAATCTCGAATTCGAGCCATCTAAAATAAAAACATTAAAATTCAAAATTTAAAATTGTTCTTTTTTCACTTGTTGATTGTAGTTTTCACGAATCTTCTCCGTCTGATTCTCCATCTGAGTCTTCTTTTCTTGGCGGTAGTCTCTGAATCGATCTGCTTGACTTGCATATGAATGACGAATCTGTTCCACTAAAAACCATAAGATGTAAGGTTGTGTGAACATAGCAGATAAAAATTTGGACAACGAATAGTTACGAAACGAGCCTAGTCATTTGTAATCAGAATCCTTTCTCCAAAACCGATATTGTTCTTCTTGTAGCTGATTTTTTTGTGTCTTCACTAGCTGTGGGGAACCATCATTAAAACCAGAAAATTGGTCGATTTATTACAAGGACGAGATAGAGATATTTTGACTAACTTTTTTATGCAAAAAAGATTGTCCTGGCGCATATTCCTGAGCATATGATCGAGAATATGCTTGAAAGTATTCTGCTCAAGTGTTTCACGACTCTAACACAAAAAAAACCTTGTTGGTGGTAATTATCTCTCACAGCAGCAATCTTTCTGTGATATGTCTCGTGCAAATTTTCCATCTGTTTTTGCCTGTATTTCTCCATCGCCTCGACCATACTTTGGACACTGGAAAATGCTTTCACAATTAAAATTATTTGGCTTTATCTTACCGATACATCCGCTCAGCTCGGTTCAGCCACCACAATATTGTCTTCCTGCATATTATCCACATGAGATTTAGAATCTTAAATAGTATTTTCTAAGAATTCAAACAATGATAAGCGAAGCTTACAAAAGAGGCAGCACATATGACAAGAGCAGAAAGACAAGACCCCACAAAAAGAGAATTCCATTCCAACGCATACCTAATGTTTGTTATTCAAAAACTACAAAATCTCTCAAATCCTTACCAAAAAGAGTAGTCAAGACGGAAGTAGATCGAGTCTGTCTTGTTGTTTCCTAGTCCGTCGACTGCGATACACTCGTACCTACAAAAAACTTGTTTTTTAATCCAAACTTAATGTAAAAAGTTAATCAACCTCTCCACCAATTCGCGGCTAACATCTCTCAACAAAAGTCCACCCGTCCTATTCAAAATTTCATAAGAGCCATTTCTGGTCCAGTTAAAAAAAATTGAAGAGGTTTCTAAGTCCAGTGATCCAATTAACGTGTAATCTTTTCCGCAGTAATGCCAAAATACTTCTTGAGCATCATAAGTAGCGTTTCTAAAAACAGTTTTACCGTAATGGCCAAGTTTTCGTAAGAGTTTTTTGCGTCTAACTTTTTAAGCTGTAAAGCTGCTGTTGTAGGCGATTAAATAAAACCAAAAAAAAAAAAATCATATGCAAGTGGCCATCTTAGCCTGTGAAATTAGCTATGCAAACAAATGAGATTGAGATGCGTACAGAAACATACCTGAGACATAAATCACTTGAGAAGCAGCTCTGGATGCATGAAAATAGCATGCATACCAGAGCCATTTTAATATTAGTAAGATGCTTACATGACTCTACATGGCAGCACTACATCTGAGGTTGGTCGGGCACGAACAATATCAGCTTCAGTTGGTCCAAAATTCACTATACTTGCAGCACTTAAAGGGTTCCAAGCGACTACTTCAGGGCCAGTATCCGACTCTATTTGTTGAATTGAAGACTGTGAAAGAGCAGCAAGAAAACTGAAGAGCTCAACCATAAGCCATAGTTGACACGAATGGTATTTGAGCATACAGACAGCTAGGTGGGTAAAGGTCACGAGTAAATTTTTTTAAAGATCATTTCTTAAGTTATAAGTGCAAAGTCAAACCTCGCTATAATATATCCTTATCATGACATACCCCCCTTAAATAAATAGGGTGTCCTAGGATTCTTCGACACTTTTAGGTCATCATAAATTTTTATAAATCAAATTTCAATAATCTGTGAACGGAGATCCACGCAGTTTTCGATGCTGTTTTAAAAGGGCTCCAGAGCTTCTGAGCCAAGCGGATACAACATCTTGCGGGTGGATTAGACAATATGTAGAGAGGAGTTTAAGCGATAGGAGTTTAGGCACAAAGTGAGTTGCTTTGACGGTCTCTGTTCCATTCCTGTTTTTAGGTGGGTAAAAAATGAGCTGAAAAAATAGGAAGTTATTGAGGCCTTGTGACAGGATCCAAAAAAAGCGTTTCGTAAACTGTCTTTTTAAGATGAAACACCTTAAATTAACGATATGGAGAATTTTTCACGTGAGTTTATGTCTGGCTTTTGACAAAATTTTGTCATGATGTTATCTGACCCATTCGGCCAGAATATTGGGAAAGTCGGCCGGTGCTTACCATTGAAATAACATATCCCCGCGATATAAAATGCTTCTCAATTAATCCTCAAAGGGCATACTATATCGAAGCTTGACCAGAGTAACACATTGGAACTAGGAGAAAAGCAGCAATTCGAACACAATTTTATCTAAACAACCTTTAGAAGCAAACAACGCAGAACTTTTAATAGAAACACATTTCAGGAGGTTACTTGCTTTTTCCTCTTTTATTGGACACGATAGTTGCTGGTTGGCCTCGTCTCCATTCACTAGCCCTCGGATTATATCGATTGATGTAGAACCATGTACCCGGTATAACTTTAAGGCTGGGCTCCAACATTGACTTGTCATCATCTCTCCAGTGGCGATTCAGTCGCTTCCAGCCACTTCGGTCAAAATTCGCAATCGTCCTGTCAGGAAAAAGGCCAGACCTAAAAGTTGTCATCAAAAAGCTTCTTGCTTTAATAAGAAACAAATAACCAGTGTGCTTGCATCACACAACGTTCCAATCGCTCCTGCTGTTCAACACAAACACCTAGAAAGATGAAAACGTGAAAAGCATCAACTCGATAAGTTATGTTAAATTAACCAGTAAACTCCATTGGAAAAACCGAACCATCCACTCGCATGAATTGTTCAAGAATCAAGACGTCAGAATAGCGTAACTTTGTGGGTAGCCTGCACAAACAACACTGACATACCGTACTGACCTTTGACTGCAAATATTTTTAGTTTGGTACCACACGACAGTGCAAACATTACCTCGAGACGTTTTTTCTGATATATGTGATCCCAACCTTTGTAGTAAGAGACATTTGAAGGCTCGGGAACGTCTACCAGTGACACCGTAGTAACATTGCCCTCAGTTGATTCTTGGACTGAAATTAATATTTGTTTAGTAACACAAATCTTCAGTAAAACACCGTAAATATGTAAATTTAGAAAAAAATAATAATTTTTTCGGGGAAAATAATAACCCACTTTTTTTCACGAACCTACGGCTTGAGGTGGCAAGGTATCGAAGCGAACGAAACGACATAGCCCAGCTGAAATAAGTAAATTAGATCCAAAAGCACATATCGATAATTAAAAAAAAAGCAACAGAACGGAATGCAGCAAGAAAGAAGAAGAATGCGTCAAAATCTGAAAAACATAAAAGAAAATTCTATTTGGAAAGCAAGTATTTCGTTTCAGTACAAAGACACATTCAAACTCGCAAGAAAGCACATAGCAACATTAGTGTTTTCAAAACTCAGGCTAGCTTTTTTTGTCAACTGGACCAGTGTTTTCCTAAATGAAATGAAATTTCATTTAGGAAAACACTGAACTGGACTAAGATGGAAGTACAGCCGACGCTCGATTTAACGGACGCCCAAAAATTTCGTGCCACAGTTGGGTCCGACAACTTTTTTACCTCAATTTTTGACATCTTTTGCTTAATTTGATATTGATGTCTCTAAGGCGAAAAATTGCAAGGATTCTGAATTTGCCAGTCGTTTTTCAAAAAGCCGACATTATTACCTTCAAAAAATGCAACTCTCGATTTAAACCTCTATTTTAACTCTTGATTTAGTTCTATTAAATCGAGAGTTGGATTTTTAAAGGTGAAATTGTTGAGTTGTACAAAAACGACTGGCAAATACAGAATCCTTATGGTTTTTTGCCTTAAAGACATCAATATCAAAATAGGCAAAAGATGTCAAAAATTGAGGTAAAAAAATGGTCGGACCCAGCTGTGGATCCAACTTTTTGGCATAAAAATTAAGGTTGGCCTCCCACACCCTCCCGTCCCGTAATTTTTACTAAAATCATACAAAAAAATCCCTCTCTCCATCCCTCCCACCTTAATTTTGTTTGCTAATATCCCTGCCGCTATCTATTTTATAAAAAGGGGGCCAATCCTAATACAATACCGGTCTCTACGTAAATTATTCTTCGTGTAAATTATGGTATTATCATGGTGTATAGTCCTGCACCGACTAGAAAAATTCGAGTGTTTGTGGAAAATTTGTGGTGGTAGAACGGTGAAACAAAAGCTCAACAAATTAGTCTGATGAATCCATGCTGTGTGCCGCTCGCGTATACAAAATGAAATAAGCATTAATTATTTATCATGGCATTAGGTAAGTAAGTTTGAATTTCTTAGTACATTAACACTAGAAGGCTTATCCCAACCAGCTTAATGGAATAATGAATTATTAAGGTTCAGCGGCACCAGCAATATTATCTGCCCTGCATTTTATTGCCCTCGCAAAACAAAAAGCTTTTATTCTCAAAAATCTGTTTTATTTTTTGTTATTGATGTGCTCAGAAATTAAGTTACCCCAAAAGCTGCGTATTAATGGCGGTAGGGGGCAGCTGATTGGAGCAGTCCCTCAAAATATTTTTAAAAACTGTGTAACAGCAAATCTTAATGGGTGTTGTTCTTTCTCTGTACGAAATCTCAAAGGTATCTTTTTAACGTATTGGACTGGCAAATAAGTTATTGCGGTTTTTTTTATTGAATATTTAGCAGTTTTTTTTATGAAAAACAGCAACAATTTAGTCAATTATGTATTCTCCATTATTGCTTACGACCTGCTCCCACTTTTCGACTAGTTGGTCAATGCCGATTCGCTGGGTCTAGACCTGAAGAAGTCGTTGAGCCCTGTTTTCAAGGTTCTCTTTGTTGTCGAAGGTTACGCCCTTCATGTGGTTGGCCTGGTAGTCTGTTGGAGCAAGGTCGGGGGAGTACGCTGGGCGCTGAAGAACCTCCCAATTGAGCTCTTTAATGGTGGTTTTGACGAGTTTTGCAAAATGTGGTTGTCGCGGAGCAGGATCACTTGGCCTCTTCTGCCGGGTCTTTTCTATTGAAGTCTTTTCTGCCACCCAAGCTCCCAATTTTTGGAGTGAATCCCATGGATTTGAGGTGGTTGCAGATGGTTTGATGAGTACTTTTGGGTTTGACACTCATCCTCCTCCAACAAGGTTGGTGCTTGTCAAAGTTGGATGGCCTACCGGTGTGGGGGGTGTCTTGAAGGTCAAAATTGCCATTTTTTGAATTTTACCATACCAGTGCTGAGCTGTTCTTTCTGGCATAGATACCTCTCCCTATCCTCCCGGCGGCTTTTTGACCCTTATTAAAAATGTGATGGTTGAGGTCGAGCGCTTTCAAGTACTATAGTATGCTTTGCAATATGCTCAGGCAATCGTGGTGAGACAAGCAATTAAGCAGAACGGCAAAAACTTATTTGCCAACCTAACAATTCCAGCATTGATTTTAAGTTGCTTTCTCTGAATTAGCTGCGACCAAAATTGATTATGTGCTTGTAGGAAGAGAAGAATGCGGCAAACTATCAGCGGCTCAACCAGTAAGCTCAAATCTGCACTCAGTGGATCATCAAAAATTTCCGTCAAGAAACAACTTACCAATTGGCTCAGCAGTGCTAGGAGAATTACAAAAATGTTCCTCTCCATTTGATGGTGACATTGCGGATTCAGCTGTTCCCATTCAGCGTCTTACCAATCCTCATTTTTTGGGGGAATCAGAGCAGAGTGCTCCTCCTAAAAACACAACAATGGACAGTGCACAAATGGACAAGGACAAGTCAAAAAACTCCTCTTCGCAGAACACCAATCATCTTTTGCGTGGAAATCGGCCACGGAAGGCCGAAAAGTACATTCATAAAAATACCACCCACTATCACCAGAAACAGAAACTTTTTCCACATTGTGCAAAAAAAACATACATGAAAATGTTTCCTACAACGGTAATTGAATTGAATGATATGAGTAAAGGTCGAAAAATTAGGCGGGCACCTTCTAATAAGCGGGCATACCCACTCAACAGAGTAAATACGGTATAATGAGCCTGCAATTCTTAAAATTAATTCAAATAAGTTTTTTAAGTTTGTTTAAATACCGTATTCTCTCTAATGGAACCACATCCCCTCCCTAATTCAAAATCGTGTTTTTGGCATTGTGTTTTTAGCCTACTTTTTGGAGACAACTCCCAAGCAAGTTACCACTCAAACTGTAGCTTATTTTTTTAGCTATAAATTGGGTGGTAACTTGCCTAGGAGTCGTCTGCAAAATGTAGGTCAAAAACACAATGCCAAAAACACGATTTTGAATTAGGGAGGGGGTGTGGTTCTATTAGAGAGAATACGGTAAGCCAAATCTAAGTTTTAGGTGGAAAAGCGGAATGCTCGTGAAAGAACTCGTGTTCACACTGTAAAAGAAGATTTCCAATTTTTTTTTCCATTTTACAAATAAGTTTAGGTGAATGAAGCCTTCCATGTGCTCAAAAAGAATTTACCCCAGCTGAAGGCAAACACCAAACGAGTATCAAAGCTAAAAATTCTTAGGGCGTCAGTCAACTATATCTACACTTTGATAGGTCTCTTGGAAGTAAGACAATTGACAAGATAAAAAAATTTGCACTCTACTGGATTAAATCAGTCGAGAAGCAGCTGTGGATGCATGCAAATAGCATGCATACCAGAGCTTCTTCATGCGATAGGTCCCTGTAAGGGAAACTATGTTCAAGATCTTCTCTTTTCCTACAGAGTGGCTCCTTAGTTGTCCTTTTCCTCTCTTATACAGCCCTTCTTGCCAATAAAGTATGGCTGGGTAGCCCTTTTTACAAAGTGGCCCCTTACTTGTCCCTTCCCTTATACAGCCCTTCTCCCCTATAAAATATGGTTGAGTAGAAAGTGGCCCTATTCTTTTCATTTCCCCTCACAATACAACCCTCAATCCTTTTAAAAATGGCCAAAAAATGCTTCTTATACGGTAAATCTACCTAGAAAGCCCAAGTAACTTGGGGGAGGTGGGGGGGGGGTTGCTTTGTTTATTTTTGGCGGAGGGAGTAAAATGCAGAAGAGTCAAAGTAAGAGCAATTTTTTAGAAGAGTTCACCACCATCCCACATGGCAAATATTCAAAGAGAATCTTCTGGCACAACTATTTCCAGCACTGTTAAGCAAGGTATATATTTGGGGGGAAAATACTTGCAGTGTGTAAAGATTACACCACTTCAAGTTTAGTAGAGCCACTGGCAATTCCACCAAGAAGTGATTCTGCCCTCATGCCAACTATGAATTTAGTGCCAAATGAGGAGAGTTCTGTGTCACAACCACTTACTACAGTCTTTCCCTTCCATGAAGCAAATATATTCTCGCAATATTATTCATCTTCTTTATTGAACTTTCCAATCAATAGCGCTGGTTTTAACCCACTCAACAGCTATTGTGAAAATGATCGTTTCGGCTCAACATCCGCCTACAACTCTTCCATTTTTGGTATTAAAAATGGTTCAGAAAGCAATAAAAGGGTTTACACGTCCTTAGATAATCTTTATTCTGGCAATGGTCCACTTTCATCGCTTAAAAAACCAATAACAACCATTGTTAACATGTTTTAAGCAATACAGTCAAACATCGATTTATACCCCCCCCCCCCCGAACCGGAGACCAGCTCTAGGAGGCTGTTAAATCAGGGGTCTGGCTACTGATATTTTGTGGGCGGCCTAACCAAATTGAGATCAGGGGGCCGTTAAATCGAGGTTTGGCTGTAGTAAAAATTTTTACCAAATATTGTCGTAAAATAGACAATACCGTAAAACCTCTAATAACCCCCCCTCCCCCTAATTCAAAATCGTGTTTTTGGCATTGTGTTTTTGACCCACTTTTTCCAGACGACTCTCAGGCAGTTTACCACTCAAATTGTAGCTAAGACAATAAGCTACAATTTAAGTAGTAAGTTACCTGAGAGACACCCGGAAAAAGTTGGTCAAAAACACAATGCCAAAAACACGATTTTGAATTAGGGGGGGGGGTATTATTAGAGGTTTTACGGTAATTTATAATAATGGCACTTTTTTGTTTTTTAGCCTTTTTTAGCCTTTTTTCACAAATAAATAAAAGAAATTGTAATTACTCTGCCTCTATTTTATGTCTGCTTGTCTGCCAACGCAAGAATTCAACATATAGTTTACATTTTGGTATATAACATGTCCAGAAGACACTAGCAGAACATACCGTATTCTCTCTAATAGGACCCCCCGCCCCTAATTCAAAATCATGTTTTTGGCATTGTGTTTTTGACCTACATTTTGCAGACGACTCTCAGGCAATTGTAGCTGAAACAATAAGCTACAATTTGAGTTGTAACTCGCCTAAGACTTGCCTGGAAAAAGTAGGTCAAAAACACAATGCCACAAACACATTTTTTTGAATTTAGGGGTGTCCGCTTATTAGAGGAAATACGGTATTTTTGTTTGGAGATGAGGAACCTATTCCTATTCTAGGCTCATCTAAGTTATTGCATGTTTCCTTCTATTTTTTTTTAATTCAAAATTAAAACTGCCTGTATGAGCAGAAATGATGCCTATTATCTTGTTTTAAGTCAAAGTCAATGTGACAGGAAGGACCGGTTCAATTAAGTACTTTATAAATATCAATTCTATGGGAGTAGTTTTTTAAACAATCAGTAAAAAATTTCTCCATAAAAGCAACCCGAAAGAAGAAGTGTGCATAGTGAAAAAATGATTTTATAAAAGTGTTGTTATATTCCGCGTGCATTTCACTTAGTAAATAAAACTTACGTTAGTCTCCCGACTTATCTACCATTTCATTGATTTCTTGTTAAAATATATTCAAAAGATTAGGTGGGCCGGAAAGTTCTCCGGCAAATTTTAAATTATTGGGCTGGCAACTTATTATCCAGCGTAAAATTAGCAAAATTATCGCTCAGACACATAATCACCACCTGCTTCCAAGCAAAAAATGTGTTTGTGGCATTGTGTTTTTGACCTATTTTTTGCTAGTGTCTTCTGGGCATGTTATGTACCAAAATGTAGCCTAGATTCTAAGCTACATTTTGGTATATAACATGCCCAGAAGACACTAGCAAAACATAGTGGGGTATAATCGGGTAGCGTCAAATGCTTGATATAAAAAACATTTTTCCGGCCTTTCAAGTGGTTCTATATATTGGGTTGGTGCATAATTGTGTGTTTTTGATGTATGTTCTGCTAGTATCTTCCACACATTTTATATACCAAAATGTAGCCTAGATTCTAAGCTAAATTTTGGTATATAACATGCCCAGAAGACACCAGCAAAACATAGGTCAAAAACACAATGCCACAAACACATTTTTTTGAATTAGGGGTGCCAGTTTAACGAGGTCTGACTGTATTGATAATTGTTTCTTTTCCTTGCAAAAAGATCTTTGCAAGATAGTTTGGAATGTTAAATCACACACTTTACACTGTTCAAATTTTTATTTGCTTAAAAGTTTTTATTTGTGGTTTTTTTTTTTTTGAAATATGGGAATAGGGAGCGGGACAAACTAGTATGGTTATGCAAGCTTAGGTTGACTATAAGAAGACAGGAGTAAGCATCAGCAGAGTGTTGGGTTTATTTTTTAATCTCGAAAGGGTGGGCAAACAACCTCAGCGTCTTCCCTGATATACCCTCTCCACCACTAAAGACAGAGAAAAGGATGGTGGAAGATAATTTTCATGAATTCCATTTCACTTTATTATCTACCTAATACAAATGGATAGCAGGCAGTCTTTTTACTTGCTTTTCCCTCACCACTTTCTCTCTCACTTTTTTTTTTGTTTGTATTTAAAAGGGAAAGCCAAAACTCACTCACTTTAATAATTATTTACTTTCGCTGTCTTAGCTTTTTGTTGCTCCTCTGCTTTTTTTTTTGAATTATTAGTGGAGGATGAATAAATTTTGTTACTGCTGTATTATAGGAAGGGAAAGGGACATGTAGGAGACCATTTTGTAGGAAAAGCTCCAGCATGCATATTATTTTCATGCATCCAGAACTATTCTCGACGGATTTATGTCACAGGTATTTTTGTGTGCGCATCGCAACTCTAAGCTCCCAAGCCTCAGTCACCCGTGCAAGGGGGCTTGATAGTTAGAGATACGCGCACAGACTTACCTATGAGATGAATCCGAGCAAGATTCTGGAGAAATAAATGCATTTCAGGCCTTTTTTTGCCCTGGTTATGTAAGGTAAACTTGTCCCTTGAATTTCTTTAGTCTCCTAAAAATCTTAGGAATAAAAAAAAACGGTATAAAATAAATACAAATTTTCAACTACCGTAAAACCTCTAATAATACCCCCCCCCCCTAATTCAAAATCATGTTTTTGGCATTGTGTTTTTGACCCACTTTTCCCAGGTGTCTCTCAGGCAGCTTACCACCCAAATTGTAGCTAAGACAATAAGCTACAAGTTAAGTATTAAGTTGCCTGAGAGACACCTGGAAAAAGTGGGTCAAAAACACAATGCCAAAAACACGATTTTGAATTAGGGGGGGGGGTATTATTAGAGGTTTTACGGTAATCTTTTAAAAATTTAAATAATATTTTTCAATAGGTTTTTCGAGTCCAAGTCAGTGTTTTCGAAAAATACACCTACACCTATAGTTAAACTTACACCTACAGTTAAACTAATACCTACGATTTTGACCTACATCTACAGTTAAACCTACACCTACAGTTAAACTAACACCTACGATTTTGACCTACACCTACAGTTAAACCTACACCTATACCTACAGTTAAACCTACACCTACAGTTAAACCTACACCTACAGTTAAACCAACTTTAAATCTCCGACTTCTATTACTTTCGGAGAAATTTTTAACAATTGTATCCTCTTTTTATACCTTTCTACTTATTACTTAATTGGCTCAAATATAGAGAAGAATTTTTCTTATAAATTACAATTATTTTGGGACCTCTTCTCTAAGTATAATCACTTTATAAAGATTTCTCAGTGATACAAAGTCATGTAATGGAATATGAGTTTGCATAATTATGAGAAAGAGCAATTTCAAATTACTTATTTTTAGAGCTAAGGAAATCATTGATGAGGTGTTACATGTTATAAGATCTGTTCTTTTAATTTCCGATCAATGCGAAAGCTTAATGAATGTCGTGAAAAGGTTGTTTCTAGTAGACTAGTGATCTCAATGGTGTCAGTACCCAAATTTTTCGTGACGAGAGAGGGGGGAGGATTACTAGAGGTTATACGGTAAATGGGGTGCAGTTCTTGTAGACACAAAAAAGGAATTTTTAGTTAAAAAAGTCTAACCACCTACTTTAATGCAATATATCCTCTTTGAAACATCTCTATCTGTTAGTTTTTGCCTCACCTTAGTCAAGCAAATCAAAAAGCGGAGGGTGGAATGGCCGGAAATAACTGATTGAAATCTCTAATATTGGTCTTCCCTCTTTTCTTGACTGGAAAGAGTTAAGGGGAAAAAAGAGGGAGGTGGAGATGGATCACCTCCTTTTTATTATTTACCTTTCTTTGGCCGCCTAATAGCTTGTTGCTTGCTAGTTTTTGGGTTCACGCAATATATAACACTCAGACAATTTTTGTAATTACTCAAATTTTAGGGTTCATTTGTTTAATTTTGGTTACTTTTGCCGATAAAAAAATAGACGCTACTAGGAAATAATCAGCTTTGTCTTTCGGCTTGTTGCAGGACCCATTTGCTTTTTAACTCGTTAAATTTGAGATGTATAAAGCTTGCATTCCTGTATGAGTCTTCTTCAATTTTTTGGTTATCCAAGTTTAATCAGGATTCCAGAAGAGGGCTGCTCTTACACTTTTTCACAAGTGTTTTCTTAGTTTTTTTTATGATGTTTGTCAGCCACCATCTTGTTAATGGTCTACAGCTTGGGCTTGTCAATTCTGGTTAGGCTTGCCGCATCATTAAAAAAAAACAACCACTTTTTACGAGAATGCGACACAATGGGTTGGATAATTTGAATTACATTTGAACCTCGCTTATCCGGTACTCCAGTTATCCGACAACCCCGGTTATCCGCCACCCTGACCCTGATTTGGTTGGCCGGCAAAGAAATAAAGAACTTAGCTCCAGTTATCCGGCACCCTGAGGCCGGTCCCCAGGGGTGCCGGATAACCGAGGTTCAACTGTAATTAGTTTACCTAATTGGACAAATTCTTGATCTAGTGCTGCACGACTTGGGCTTCTGCGTCCACCTTCTTCTGCTTGCTGTGCTCTTTGTTAACCTCTCGTTTTTTGCCTCCAGCATTATGAATTTGGGTAGAAGGCGCTTCTTTTTACCACCTTATGCCTTAAAATGAGTTTAAATTTTTTTTTGTATTGAAAATGCCTAATTTTATTGGTGCTACTCGGTTATAAAACCCCCCCAACCACACCCCGCCCCAAAATAGGGGTGGGGTATAACCGAGTGGCGTAATTACATTTATATACCAAGACAAAGCATCTATTAAATTGATATATTTTTGTAACAAAAAGGTAAAGAAAAACACTTCTCTATGTTTGTTGCCAAGTTTTAGCACAAGTGTCATAAGCTTTGAGTCTCTTTATTTTGCTGCTCTAATTGTCTAAGCTTTCTTTAAAAACTTTTTTGATTAAGCTACCGCTTAATCGTTTTATCAATAGCGTGCATCGCCTAAAGGGGCTACCGTTAACGGACAACTTCCCTTGGCAGGTTTGTAGCCGTACTGCAACAACCCAACAACTCACTTTTAGCAACCAAAAAATAATGTTTTAAAAAGGTGAAGAGAAGTCGGAGCAGCAGCCCAATTAGTGGTTGAGGAATAGCGACAACAAGTAGCCAAAGGAGTTGGCTGCCGCCAATTTCCATAACTACCTTTCTATCTAGCTATACCACTAATAAATAGGCTTTTCGCCCAAAATTTTGGTACTAGTTGCTGGAAATCCTCCTTTTACTTTTTTATTGCCAGCGTTTTTTTTATTGTCATTATAAAAGTTTTGTTATAAAGATTGAATTTGTATGTGTTTCACTACATCTCCTACATACAACAAGTCAAAGTTGACTTGCAATTCAACTTTCAATCTGGAGACACCAAAAAACCTCACTTTGACTTTGCTGCAGGGAATGTAGTGGGCAGCTATCGATTGCGCCAATGCAAATTGGGCCATCTTTTGCGTAATTCTACCACCCATTGACCTGCATTCTATCAACGTATAGCAAGAATGTGACAACAAATGGCCTTAAACAAAATAAATTCAGAGTCCTAATAGAGCCGTGCGTTATTTATGGAGTACGGAATCGGTGTCGACACAATTTGCATTGGCCCAATTCGAATTGATGCAATTTAAAATGGTGCAATCGATCGCTTCCCAATTATTGGAATTTAAAAGAGCTCATAATGTTTTTCTATAACGCTGGATCACATATCACACAAAATGCTAGACCACACCTTGTCCAGTAAAAAAAAGTGTGTAACTGGTGCAGAAGGTGCGTCTAACATATTTCATAATTACCATAGATTAAAAATTGTTTTTAGTGCTATTAAATGAATTAGCGCTAATAACCATGTCACTATACTTTCAGCTTTAGACTTTTGCTTTTTTTCCCTTTTGTTTGCTTGTGCCTGTTCTTCTTCGTGTTCCTCGATCGATTTGTTATTTCTTCTGTCTAGCAGCCACAACTTTTTTTATAGACCAAATTCCAAAAGCTCTGTAAACGCAGATTGACTCAGTTTGAGCTCCCATTTTGTTTGCTAGATCATAATCGGAAAAAAAATTTCCGACCAAATTTTGAAAATTTGCTTTGGTCCCCCCTGTTATCCGAACAACACACGAGATCAAAGATGATAGTAATAGCATGGAGTAGCAGCTCTAATTTCTGGCATCCACATAGCTTCGTTTCACACCTCGTCTTTCCACCTTAATGCAACGCTCTAGTCGATGGACTTAAGAATTAATGAAACGACTGACCATTTCGCCCGGAAAATTCTCAAACTCATGGACAATTCGATCTCGCAATTCATTCCGCTTTGCAGGCTGAGTCCGCTAGATACGGCTTTTGGAATATCCCCAAAGGAAGAAATCGCATGGAGTTAAGTCAGACGTATTCGTCAGACGTATTCAGAGGCTATCAAAATGGAGCAGTTTCTTCTTGAGTTCTTCTGCCCATCCAGTGAAGTAGGAATTGCTGATCCAACCATCTGCGAACTTCTGTAGCCCAATGTGGTGGTGCACCTTCCTGCATAAACACGAGATTTTGAACGCCTACAAGACAAAAAATAGTTACTGATGTTTCTCTTCGTTGGTTCCTTTGACTGAATACATTTCTGGACATATTATCGCTTTTTTTAATATTTCTTTGGGCTCACTTTATATACCCGCTCCATTTTTAGCGTTAAAAATTGCTTAGGAGACTATTTATATTTTATATTGGCTCAAATTGAAATCCCCCGTCAAATTACTCATTTATCCCGTCAAATTGCTGAAACTTGATTATCTCAGCTGTTTTCCAACAAGTTTTTCTAATTTTTTCCGTATCGTATAGCCCTGGATCTGCTCTTTCTAATGCAGCATCAGTTGATTCAGCATTGTTAAAAAAAGCAGGAGAAAAATTTGAACAATATTGAACAAAATATTGAACTATTTGAACAGGTATATTGTGCTGGTATATTAGGATAATGCCACTATTTTTACAAAGCCTTTTCTGAGATGGTTAAAAACTTAACAAAATAATTTTGTTCAATATATAGAGTACTACTGGATTAGCCACATCAGATTTAGCTTCTTACAATCAGAAGAGAGAGGGATAAAAGCATAAAATGTATAACAGTTTTCAGAATGAAATATACGGCGACAAAATTAAAGAATACGCCACCCAGATATTTTAGACTTTTAAAGACCAAATAAAAAAAAATGTCCTATTTTTGTCCCTGAAAGTCGGTACGTGACAAAATAACGCCGCGCCGAAACATCGCCGCGGCCAAAACATCGCCGCACCAAAACACCGTCGCGGACAAAACACCGCCGGCCATAACATCGCCGGACATAACATCGCCGGGACAAAACATCGCCAAATGTCTTTAAAGTATTGTGTATTGGGGAATCAACAAAAAGGTTTTTTGCTAGCGGAGTGTGCTGGAATTTTTGTTTCACCCTGATGCCGGCATCAGGGTCCATTAGCCAGAAACCCCAGCCCTAGCCAGAAACCCCAACCCTAGCCAGAAACCCCAACCCTAGCCAGAAACCCAATCCAACCCAGAATCCCAATCCTACCCAGAATCCCAATCCTACCCAGAATCCCAACCCCACCCGGACTTCAGGGCCCACAAGTCCAGGGCTAGCGACGAAAATGAAAATTCACCGAAGCTCAACACGACGCGTGGCACCAGGTTCGGCTAAGCCCTACCCAAAACCCGGCCCTACCCAAAACCCCAGCCTTAACCAAAACCCAGCCC
>BBSZ01008536.1:0-24102 GCA_000981365.1 Subanguina moxae
GGATGACTATGGTCTACCATCTTTTGCGGTTATTTTCTCTTAATATTATTTTTCCTATGATCTTTCGACTGATTTTGATCTCGATAAACGCGATCAAATGGAGCGAGCCAGTGAACATTGAAAATACTAGAGCAATTACGAAAACGAAACAGTCGTTACCTTCAGAAAACAATTTTTGATACTACCTTTTCCATTGCAAATACATTCTATTGAACGTGTCGCAGGTTCGCAGAGATGGCGGGAGCCTCATCAAAAGCTTTGTCGGCGACAATGTTTATGTGGAAAAAATGTCTCGTTTGGCCAGCACAAGTAATTCTTACGCTTCTCGAATCTTAAACATAACACTAATGGCTTTAAAGTCATCGTCACAAATAATCAGCGCCATACCATACAGCCGATGGGAGATTTCATTGCGTCTTCTATCCAATTTATCATGATTGCTATCATTTAACAGTCTTGTTTCTTGACATGATTTGATCGCGTAAAATAAGCAGGAAAACATATGCATTTTAAAACAAATATCGATTGTTTCGATACAACTTAAAATCAAAAAGTTTGAGTATTTAAAAGTGGAAGAAAGAGTTTTTTTGACAAGCCTGCCTGCAACTTATTTTGCACGAGTCTTTACTAATTATGCGACTTTGTTTTGAAAAATTGCAATTTTTATCTTTTTAATCTCCTAGTGTGCTTTGAACTAGCAGGCATTGTGTAAGTTCTGAGGGTAAAAATCTGCTCCCTCCTGATTTTATTTAATGAATAGTATCTTTCAGGCAACGCAGAAGAAAGCGGCTATCAAGTTAAGAATCCGCCGCCACGCCCACCTCCTCCGGCTGCTCCACAAACCAATCAACCTTCTCAACAAGCAAATCAACAATGGAGTCAAGGTAAATAAAAGATTTAAATAGAATCCGGTTAAAAATTATCTCTTTGATGTCGTCCTCTTGCACTGGTCTTTGAAATACTCTCTCGGTATAGCGCTTACTCTTTAATTTTGCTTTTCTTGGCCTTGGTCCCAAAATGACCATTTTTCATTAGTGCTCAAACATGACCAAAAAAGACTTTGTTCAGAGCATTTAACATCACAACAACAATAACAGAGATTAACTATCAATTTCTAGCATCAGCATAACTTTGCTCGACATTCCGACCTTCCACTTCAATGCAAAGCTCCAACCGGCGAACGTAAGAATCAATTGAACGGCTGACTATTTCCCCCAAAAGGACTTTAAACTCATGGAAGATTCTTGCGCGCAATTTGTTCAGGCCAGCTGGCTGAGTTCTGTAGATCCACCATTACCGTATTTTCTTTAATAGAAGGCCCCCGAATTCAAAATCATGTTTTTGGCATTGTGTTTTTGACCTACATTTTGCAGACGACTCTCAGGCAAGTTACGACCCAAATTGTAGCTGAAACAATAAGCTACAATTTAAGTTGTAACTCAGCCAGCTGATCTGAAACTCGCCTAAGACTTGTCTGGGAAAAGTAGGTCAAAACACAATGCCCAAAACATGATTTTGAATTAGGGGGGGGCCTTCCATTAAAGAAAATACGGTATACCGCTAAACACTATCGAATGCGAAAGCAAAACAATCACTTAACACGAAAAGTCTGATAAAAATCCTTTTCTAATCATTAGTTATTCAAATTTTCAAATTCCTGCGTAAAATACCTATGCAAAATTTATGGTCATTCTTGGACCACAGAGAGGACCAAGGCAAAAATCGAAAAAATTGGTTAAAATTTTTTTTCAAGTTAGATGCGAAAAATAGATCTGTCAAAACAGAAATTCGAAAAACGGCCTAGAAAAAAAATATGGCCGTTTTAAATACTGCGAATTTCTTGAAACATTCTCTATAACAGGTTTGACTGTATTGTTGGTACAAACTGTCTAATGAAATTTTGGATACAAAAGCCTTGATTTAAGGATAATGCGGTGTCACTTACGTAAAATAATTCCAACTTAAGAACAGTAGGTATAAGGACACTCTATTTAATGACAGCTTTGGCTGGTCCGAAGTTCCGAAATTGAAAGGCGACTGTATTAAAATCTGATAGGACTTTTAATCTTTGATTGGACTACTATAGTAAAATGGACTCAGTAATTGATGAAAATTAAAGCATAATAAAAAACAAAGTGTCTATATAGCGCCTTCACCTCACCTGCCGTCCTATCCGTATCAGCCTGCTCCTCATCTTCAGCAGCAACAACCCTATCTTCAAAGTGACTACCAACAGCCCAACAATCCATATGGGGCTCCTTATGGTAGATACATTTGATTTTTCTTTAAAAGACATTATCTGACATGGTTATACTTTAGGCCAACAGCCATCTTATCCATACGCAAACGCACCTCCACAGCAAACTACGCCAGGACAATATCAACCTCAATTTCAGCAGAGCTATACCACTCCTTATCCAACCCAATACCCTGGAACTGTAGGGAACTTTTTCGACAATATTATTTCTTATTATTTTTTTATTCCAGTATCCTGGAGCATACCACAATGGGGTTGAAAATTTTTATTTGCTTTTGAAAGTCAAATAGCAGTATTATCGAAAATATGTTTTCAGGGCTATCCTCCTCAACCGCAATTCCCGCAACCTCCTCCGCACCAGCAACAAAATCAAAATCCTTTCCAGTAAAACACAAGTTGTATGTGTGCTATTGCTACTTGTAAATGTTTTTGTAGAAATCTACATTTTTTATAAATTGCTCTACGGTAATGGAGTTTTTCCAATTCTTAAATAGATAATTTAGAATATCATAGTAAACTGATTTTTTTCTCTCACAATCTACGCTTTTTTTAAGTATTGTTTCTAGTTAATTAGGCTTTAAACGGGCATGCTAATTGCCGACTGGAGTAATTTTTTAAATTTCAAAAAGGCTGGTACCAGGCAATTCGAAAATTCCTGTGGATCGGACTTAAAGATGTATTACATAGAAAGCTATATGGGGATAACACTATAAAGATTACGTAGGATTACACCATAGATATGGTTTGATATGGTAACTAGAACCAACAAAATGAAATCAGGCATAGCGGACAAGCTAGGATAAGTAAAGAAATGTGTATAGAAATAGCAAAAATTTCCGACACACTTAGTTGATTACATCTAATTTAGCTGGTTTTCGTTCGTCCTCATTGCGACCTACACCAAAATTGCTACGCAGAACACGAAAAAACACTCAGAAGAAGAATAATTGTGTAGTGACGACACGTAATGTCTTGTGCCCACCTTTTTAAAAATTTAAATAATACTCTCATCGGCAGCAGGTATGCCCTTTTAATGCATGTTTAAATAATTGTATTGAAAATAAAAATACTTTGTATATGATGTAATGCTTAGCAAGTATCATCTATAGTTATCGTGTCATAATTTTCAATTAGAAGGAAGTCTAAGAAGATATCTGCTTGGCTGTCACAACATAAATTTTGGAAATATAAGTTCAAATTAGTGCATTCTATGTGTAATGGAAAGGGTTCTCCTAAAATACGGAGGCCGATCTTCGCGATCGATTTTGATTTTGAAAACATAATGCCACAAACCCATTTGTTTAAATTTAATAGGGAAACCTTATTAAAAGAAATAAAGTATAAAAAAATTTTTCCTCAGAACATTTTCTTGAAAAACTTTTTTAAGATTTACACTGGAGTAGTTGGATGCAGTGTTATCAAAAGTTCTGATTATTGGAAACACTGGTTGGCTGTCGATTTACCGAAGCGGACCTATTATTGGCAAATTAACCGAAAACCGGGTTGGGCAAAATTAACCGACCGCCAACTACCCTAATTGACTCTATCGAGGGTCGCCTTATTAGGGCTGACCAAATCTACAACTTTGTGTCAAAAAAACCCCAAAATGTCGAATTACCAATGAAAAGAATCTCGTCGAAATTGGTATTCTTTAAACAGATATGTGGCATTCATAGGCATTCAGAGAAAGGCATTCTGTATTTTTTGCACAAAAAATTTTTGTTTAGTTCTTTTCGAAGCAGTGTTTTTCAGTTTTTTTTTTCAGCAAATATTTTACTGAAATTTTATCTTGCTGAAGACTTAAACATAAATTGCTGATGTTAATGTGCTATTTTTAGGCTTTCAAAATGCTATTGACAAATATTTGTGGTATTTTACCGGCGTACAATATGCTTGCAAAATCCGTGGTCAGGAGTTCCGTTGCCTTTTGCTCATCAACTGCAAGTGTCGAGAAGGAACGAAAACAGGCACATTTCTTTCTTGCAATTTTTGCTGTCACAACTTTTGCGTAACTTTTTTTTAGGATAAGCTTTTTCGGTCTGTGGAAATAGAGGTGCGGGGCCATGAAAAAGCCGTGATAAAGTCGTACGTTGAATTTCTACAGGTTGGTCTTTAAATATGTCTTGTGAGGTAACTTTTAAATTTTTTTTGGTTTTAGAGCGCTTGTGCCCATCTAGAACTAAGAAGATCTGAAGTGAAAGTGCTGTAAGCCATTTTACATAATCTTGTAGCTCATCAAAGGTTTTGTGATCTTAAATATTCAGGCCTTATGTGAGATGGATTCAGTATGCGCTTCGTGCTAAGTTCGCTAAAAAGAAGTATAAGCTCCACTATGAGACTCGCACGCGTAAGTTTTTATACAGCATGTATTTTGAAAAGTTCTGATTTGTTTGCTTCACTTTGCCTATGATTGGCGGTCTATTTTTGCAGATATTAGTCAGATCTCAATCTTCGATGTTACTGGCAGCACGGCAAGTACCTTTCTCGAGTATGTGCAGCGCAACATTCCAGAAGGTGTGGGCATGAAGGTTACCTACGAAGAGCTCTGTTTCCTACCAGAAAAGATTCTGGACAAAGAAAGACTAGAAAACCAGTCTCCTGAAACTGCAAAGTAAATCTTTAATTGTGTTAAAGCGGTGTAATAAAGTATTTCGAATTCACGGTCCTCACTCGTCTTGTGGCTTTCGTTTGAATACTGGGCATATGTATGGTGCTAGTGGTGTTAGTGATTGTCATCTATTGTCCTTGTTTATTAATATAGGAATACAACCTATAAATTGCAGAATGCACGAAACTGAGGAGCATCTCGTTTTTGTCTATGGTACTTTGAAATCTGGCGAGCCTAATGCTCCAGTTATGAATGGTAATTGCAACAATTATTTTGCCTTATTTCTTCGAAAGTGACATAAATTCTTGAACCACCCTGTGTTTTCCAAATCCTTTGATTATATTTTTGAACTTATGTAAAGACATAGTTTTAGATAAAAGCACTGGAGCCTGTAGGTTTATTGGTAGAGCAGAGACTTTGACCAAGTTTCCACTAATTATTGGATCAGTGTAAGGAAACCCATAAAACACTGTTTTGTGTTGATTGTTGTTTTGTAGATACAACATTCCATTTCTTCTCAACCTTCCCGATAAAGGACATGTAGGCATTTATAAAATATCTGCAGAATAAACACTCTTCAGTAAAGAAAAATTATATTTAGTTTGTAGAAGGTGAAGTCTATAGCATTGACGAAAAAAAATTGGGCATGCTAGATGTGTTTGAAGCACATCCTCACTTCTATCGCCGTGAACGCCTTCCAGTCAAACTGATTGATGGTGGTGCTCCTGAAACAATCCATGTATGGATTTACCTATTGCCTACATGGCGGGATGAACTCTATACTGAAAATACCATTGTGTACAACTGTTATTCCAGTTCGGGACCACATGGTCGAGTATACGTGTCGAGGTTGGTTTTTGTATGTCTTCAAGTGTCGGGTTAAAAATTATAAAACATTATTTATAGGGTGCTTGTCGGGTACTCGAAAATTTCGGGTAGCCGGACTGATGCCCGAAAAAAGCCGGGTTTCGGTTCCAATTATCCAAAAAGGGGTAGTCGAACCGATAATTCTAATTATTTACAAAATCAAACTAAATCCTCTTTGAAGATATTTGCGAACAAGTGAATTAGAGCACAGTCATGTTGTGTTGGAGCATTTAATTCGTCATGACAAATAGCCTTCAACTGAATTGGCTTCTATTTAACTACCGAACAAATCTTTTTGCATAGACAATATGTTTGTGATATACTAGATATGTCTTATTCAACCTTTTTTTAGCGAAGATTGCGAATGTCTAGATGACTTATTCAGATAGTGATTTCTTTGCCATTATTATATAGGAAAGCCATTTATAATGTTCAACATGCATTTTTTATTGCCATACATTCCTACAGGTTTTGCGTATTAAAAACTTGTGTAACACTACCTTTTTTGTGTTATTTGCAATTTTTGTTTTGTGTTATTTACAAATAAATTTCTTGCATTGAATATTATTATTAGATATGAAAGGAACACTGTTACCGTAAATTCTCTATTAAAAGGCCCCTCCCTAATAGAAGGCCCCTCCCTAATAGAAGGCCCCTCTCTAATAGAAGACCCCCTCAAACAGCAAATTTTGGGTTAACACTTTATTGAACATGTATGAACCAATGGATCCTTTCGGTTTGAAGCACGCGATTTTGTCGTCCCCAGAGCCATCTGTTGGTGTTGTGATTGCGCAGACTGAAACAATAAATACCGTATATCTTCTATTAAGCCGACATGTCGGCTTAATAGAATCCAAAAAAGTAACCTTCAAACGATTTCGCGATCATCTCCTTGCTGAGTTCTTGCCAGGCTCGATGCACCCATTCCAATATCAAGTCCAGAGCAGGCGCCTTTGGGTTCCCTTCTTTAGTGAATTCTTTTTGAGCGTCAAATGGAATTTTTGTTGAAAAATAAAAGGCCCCTCTCTAATAAAAGGCCCCTCTCTAATAGAAGGCCCCCCTCTGATAAGGGTTGAAAAATAGAAGGCCCGGGCCTTCTAATAGAGGATATACGGTATTTGCTTACACATTTGCTATTAATTAAAAATACGCTTGAGAAAAGCACTGTTTTAAAGCACCGTAAAACCTCTAATAATGCCTTCCCCTATCTCGTCACGACGGTTGGTGGTCAACGAGTTTTTACAGCTCAACCACTCGAGAATTGGGTACTGACACCATACTCAAAAATATAGCCCTGAATCTCAGCTACATTTTTGAGTATGGTGTCAGTACCCAATTGTCGGGTGGTTGAGCCGTAAAAAATGGTTGGCCACCGACCGTCGTGACGAGAGGGGGGACGGAATTATTAGAGGTTTCACGGTAAGCATAAATGTTGTTCTTAAACATGCATGCAATAGAATCAACTTGAAGTTTTAGACCCTAGCAACAAATATAATTTTTTTTATTTCTCAAAAAAAGGTTTTATCTATTTCTAAGCATTTCTGATACGCTAGAAACGACAAAAAGTAGTATTTCCCGCACTTTTTTGGATGGATGTAGATAAAGAAATTAAGCGCCAAAAGTACAAAAACATTTCCGAATTGGAGAAGATCGTCAAAGAAGTTCGGATGGCAATTTCAATCGACCGGTGCATTCGCCTAATGAAGTCTATGCCAAGAAGATTCCAAGAAGTGATCAAGAACAAGGCTTATTTCACGAGTTATTGATGTTTCGGTCTTATTCTTAGCAGTTTCTGAAACAATTTGAATTGTGTTTAAGGAATTGTCACCGAAAAATTGCACTCATTGTATACTTTAGCCTTGTTTATCTTTGTCTGCATTATTTATGAACAATTTAATGCTACTTTATTTAATGCTACTTTGTAGCTGATTGGACAAGCTTTCGAGTGGTATATTTGCTTTGTTCTGCACAATGCAAAATTTTCTGAAAAATCCTTTTTTTTAATTTTTACTAGTGTCCTTAAGTTTTTCGCCGCTGTAGGTTAAACAAGGCATGCAGTGGACCCGACTGACCTTTGCTGGTTTATCCTAAGCCTATGGTTAAGGCCTTTATACTAAAAATTTTTTGAGGAACAGTTTTAGCGATTCCATTTAGAGAGTCCTAATTTATAACGAGGGTAGTTTTTCTTTCCTTTCTGCCATCTACAATATACCGTATTTACTCCATCAAGCGGGCATACCCGCTTATTTTTCGACCCTTTGCTAGGGGGCCCCCTTATTAGAGAGGGTGCGCGCTCATTAGAGGGTAACCGCTTAATAGAGTAAATACGGTATTTTGCATTGCATGAATATTTCCTGTTCAAATTAGCGCGTATACTTGAAAATCATGTGGTTTCTTGCTATTTTTTACGGTCTTCCCATTTCGATGTTTCATAACGTGTGGGCGTCAAAGTGTTGCACTTTATTTCTGTCTACTTACTTGATATGCCAAAAGTATTTTCAGATAATCTTATTCACTATTCCATAGCAAAAAGCTTGTTTCTATTCTGAACATTTTGCTCAAACTTCTTGTATCTTTTTACTCTTTATAGTAAATCATAAACAGTTTTTCCATAATTTTCAGCTTTTAAATGACCGACGACTTGTCCGCCTTTTTTGCCAAGAAGGCTCAGAAAAGCAAGGACAAAAAGAAGAAAGGCATTTTGAACTTGGATGACATTGGCCAACAGCTGGAGAGAAAGGCTCGAATCCAGGTATAGCGTTTTGTGCTTTCTACGTTGGATCAGTAACTCCTGTGGTTTGACGTGGAGCGTGAGAAATACTTTCGTCTTTAATACATATGCTAATACAGAACAGATCATGCGATATAAGGCTGTGATTCTGATATCCTTCTAAATTTCTTTTAACTGGCTTATTGTTGTCCTTTTTCTACAGGTTTTTGGTGAATTAAACATGTGAGGTGCGCGCTTCGACTCAATAGTTGTTTCACCGCTGGTGTTGACTAGCGTCCGAACTGACTTTTCCATTGGTGAGGCTATCGCTCAAAGGCACTCTTCATGCATCAGGGCTTGACTGGCATCCAATTCAGAGTTTGATTTATTATTGAAGGGAATCGCTTTATCTAACTTTGCAGCTGCTCGATTGCTTCTAAAACTGGTTCGAAATGCTTAATAGCGCACATTCTGGTTAAAGCAAACTTTCTTGGTCTTTTTTATCCTGTCAATTCAAATGCATTTGAAACCGGGGCTGCTTTGTCGTTTTTGTGTCGTCTAATATCTTGCTTAAATATAATCAACATTTGTTAATGCCGGCAATTTATTTTAAGGAACAAGGAGACTTCGAAGAGGATGTGCAAAAGGATCGAGAAAGTAGTGAGCGAGAAATCCGAATCAAGTCTACTCAAAACAATGAAGATTCGGAGTGGTTAGAGTCGAGCGAGAAGCCAAGTCTGGGTGAATTCACTTTCAGGTGGGAAAGTTTCTTTTATCATGTGCTTTTGGTAATTAAGCAGCTTTACAGAGACTTTACTGAACATCAGGACGAAGAGATTGGTGAAGAGAAGAAAAACGCCACCAGCGAAGCTAACAAGACATGGAACTTGGAGAAGGTTCATTTTAGTGGTTGTAAGTCATTATGCACCTTATATAATACCATTTATTGCAGAAAGAAGCATCAGAGGATGAAAACATTATAAAACCGATGCAGAAGTCTGTCTACCAACCTCCTAGTAAATACCAACCTCCAAGTCAAGCTCGAAAAGCTGCAACATTGGATTTGAACAACGAAGAAATGTTTCCTTCCATCGGCATGGCTGACAAAATAGAAGAGAAGATAAAGGCGGAAGAGAAGAAAAAGTTGGTTGATTTTAATTTCTGATACAAAGTCTTATTATCTCATCATTCAAGGGAAAACGAATGACACCAAACTTTCAAAGAATTCTATATTCGAACATGAGCTAATAGAAACAGATAAAATAACTACAATTTTCGCTGATTTTCTTGTTCAACACTTTTTGCACTCACTTGCAGGCAGTATTCCTGACGACTTTTATAGCTTCCAATTGCATCGTTGACTGTCTTCTGTGGAAAGCTCATAAAGGCGCGTTCAATTTTTTGACGAAGCTGAGCCATTGCTGCGATCGAAGTTGTGTAGATCTGGCTTTTGATCCATCTTCGGAGAAATAAGTTGCGTGGCGTAAAATGAGGCGAATGCGGCAGTGAGGCAAAAGGAGCAGGAGAATTCGGTGTTGCTCGACCAATCCATAGCAGTGAAAAATTATTGTCGGGCCAGTTTCAAAAAAATGAGAAAACAAAATTGAAATCTTGTTACCAATTTTCTTATTTCGCTCGGCGCTGTCTTGTTCTTTAGGCTTGATTTACCAGTCCCATTTACGTTTCTTGTCCGGCACTTTCGAATTTCTCTCCTGTCCTCTTCGATATCGAGTGCTGAAATTGGCCGCACTTTTGCCCTCCTCAATAATAAAAAAATTCGGCACTGTACATCAACTCATTTGCTTATATTTTACAACCCATTTATTTCAGGGTGCCATCAACCATCGTAAAGCCAGAAGATCAGTTTGAGACCAAAGGGTAAATTTAATTCTTCTTACCAAGCTAAGCTTATTTGTCAATTCATAATTGAGTGGGCTGTATTTACTTAATTTACTCATTTCAGTGTTCCTGCCAGATATGAATCACCTCGAGGAGGAGATCGGCCCAGGCAGAACGAAGATGTTTACGCTCCTCGACCAGATCGCTATGAGCCTCCTCGCCCCACCGGTCGTTATGAACCACCTCGCTCCACATATCATCAACAGGATGGGTCTAGACCTGGCAGTGGAATAGCTGGAAGAAAGATCAATGAACCTTTTTCCGGTGCACCTCCCACTCAAGTTTGTTTTGTCATAAGTTTTTCATATGGTTTATATTACTGATGAATTCACTGGCAATGTTTTTCATTATTATTGTCCACTTCAGCCTGTTTCTCCTGTAAGATCACGGTCACAATGACGACTGCAGCGTGTGGCTGCATAAGGTGGTCACAATGCAAGCCACACAGCCACACTTTGCTCCGCTATTGTGACCGTAGCTTAATTATGCAATATTTTAGAGTGAGTCAGTGAGCAGTTGGAGAACTACAAGCAAGCCAACCAGTCAGCGAAACGAAAGTAGCTCTTTTAGCTCAAATTTTCCAGTGCAATCGGCTGTTGAAAAATCGAGTGCTGTGGACAGTAACAATTGGAGAAGTGAAAGACGACCAGCACCAGCTCAAGCGCCCTCTCAGCACCAGCCTGCCAGCCGGAATACTGCACCTGCCACTGAGCCTAAGAAGGGAGCTTACGTACCGCCGTCCATGCGAAACAGAGCTCAGGTCTGAGTGGGCTTATATAGCAAAATGAAAACCATAAGTTAGCAAGCATTCATGCTTAGGAGATAATGGTTTGATGGAGTGCATAAAGTTTTTTTTGGCATTTGATTTTCACAATAATCATAGAATTTTGCTACTTGCTAAGGTTGGATCAGACTTAAACTATGGCTAAAAATCTAAAATTATGTGCCATCAAACGGTAACGCGACATTTGCTTACCAAGGTACATTCTTGATTTTTTGCCTAGTAGAAGCCTCTGCGCCTATAAATGCCTTGTTTCTTGGTTTTATTATCATGTTTTTTGTATTTGGATGGTTTCTGCAGTCGAGTAGATTATGTGGGTTGGGCAGTTGGGCTGTGATAGTTATTCGAGGAGTTTTTACACTAAAAAAAAAAAAAAAATCAACATTTGGGCATACAACTAAACCTTAAGCTAAAGTAGGCCAGATTAGGTTAGCCGAGACACAGCATATATGCTGTATTGCACAGGTTTAGTGGTTTATGGCTGACCTACGCTGGCCTACCCCAATCCGTAGACTTAGGATAGGCCAGCGTAGGTTAGTCGAGACCCTGTATATATCCTGTTCCACCTATGTTTAATGGTTCATGGCTAACCTACGTTGGCCTAACTCTAAGGCTTAATTGTATCTATTTAACGTTGTATTTGTACCGTTTGCCTTGGTCCTCCAGAATGTTGGTGGATCGAGTAAATTGAGTAGAATAATTAGCTGGGTGAATTAGGTTACGTTGAATCAGGGTCTACGACAAAATGCACCCTACATATTGCATTTATTTATCCAGTGTTCAATATTCTACATATTTACATATCTTGGGCCACAAGGCTATCCACTAATCCACATAATCATTTGCTTGAAATTTTCTCAAGTATCTCTACTACCGAAGGTATTGTCTTATCGGATTATCAACCTATTTATGCACCAACCAAGATAAAAATATTAAAATCAAAAGAAGGCAAGGCGTAAATAGACACACAGGCTTCTACAACGCAAAAAGTCACAAATGCAGCGTAACCCACTTCTTTTCAGTATGGATTTTTTGCCCTTTGTTAATGAGTTGATTCATTGTATACGGTGATTTCGTTTGCTATTTTTTGTTTCTTCACAATATGTGTTGCCTACCAAGCTGTTGTTTTCTTTGTGCTTAGCTATTGTTGCCGGGTATGAAAAAGTGATGCTGATCTGGATTGTTTGGTTGATTTTGAGAGAAGAAACGTGTGCTTTTATGTTTATTGTTGTAATAAAGAAAAAAATCATGTTTTGTGTTAGAAAAAGTAAAATATTTATAAACTTTTTGCATCGGTATGCTGATGCTTTGGTTGCCCAGCGCAAAAACCAATTATTAATTAGATAAGATTGTCGGCTCGGCCGGTCGATTTCGGCTTTATCGACCGAAATTTTTTTGGTTCTAGGCTTTTCGGCTCGGTTGGCCGAAAATGTCGACAACCCTAGGTGTAGACATCTTTGTGAAAAATGACGGTTTTTTGAATACAGTCGACTCTTGATATAAGTGTACCCCTTGAGACCGACAGTTTGTGCTTTTATAGCGAGAGTGCTCTTACATCAAGAGTTTTTGTAATAAAAATTATTTGAAGTACCTTTATAACGAGAGTTTTACCAACAATAAGCTTTATACCAAAAAATCAACAACATCATAGCACTTAAAATTAAATTCACCACTGTTTGTAAGGTTCGGCTCCTAACCCGCTATTTCTTCCATATCCTTGTGCATTCCCGGTTTTAGTCTCAGCCGCTTTGCACTTCCCCCAACTTCGCTGTTTATCTTGAAATTTTGAGTTGATCGTCCAGCTCCAACTGATTGTCGTTTCTTGCACGCACCTCAATAATTGCTTTTTTCAATTCTAGCTAGATAGCCTTACGTTTGGAGTAGCTATATCAAAATTTAGAAACGAGTACGCCAAATGAGAACATCATGAGAAAATTTAAACAAAAATTTTAAAATGATTGAAATCAAATTTTAAAAATTGACAAAAAATTGACCAAAACGACCGAGTACCTCTTATCAAGCGTATTTTATGGATTGGGACTGAGCTTGAAGTGCTCTTACACCGACAGTGTTCTTATAGCTAAGGTAAACTTTGTCTGTTTTCTTTGTCAGCCAAGCTAATTTTTTCAAAGTGCTCTTTGAAGCATTTGAACCACCTTTGGCCTTACCTTTTTTTTTTACTGATTGCTTCTTTGCCAAAAACGTCGTTGAGTCTCTCAGTAACCTATATCATTAAGTAAAGCTAAGACAGCACTCACAAACATAGAGTATGGTTACAAGCATTACTTATAAAATTAAACTTTACAAGCTGCAAGCTTTGAGAAGTAGTCCCTGGACAATAAAGCTCACAAAATGACAAGGAAAAAATAAAAAGAAGGGACTAACCATAGCTGGTTATGCAATATATGCCAAGGTATTCCTCCAAAGCAAAGGAAAAGACCGCTGCAGTTTGGAAAGAAGGGGTGATCAAAGAGGTGCAACCAGACTTCTGCTGCCGCCGGACACTCTCGAGAAGCAGTTATAAGCCAAACTTATTTTAAAGTGTTACTAATTGGTTTCCTTCCCTATTTTTACTGTATTTTGATTTGTTGTTCTGCTCCTCTAATAGATTGCTTAGCATAAAAAGTTTGACTCTACTGGATTGGTGGTGGACAAAAACAAGAGCAAGAGGATTCTACGATTTTCATTGTAGCATTTCCAGTAGTTTTGTCATTGATCGCCCGTAAGTAGTGCTGTGATGTTTACCCAAGTGTTGTTATAAACTGCATGTTGGGCTTTAATCGAGGGTTGAGTGTATATTGGCCATCTAAGAAGCATTTTTTGGCCATTTTTTAAGGAATAAACAGCTGTATAGAGAGGGGAGGGGAAGGGACCATTAAGGGGCCACTTTGTAAATAAAACCTACTTAGGGAAAGAGAAGATATTGAATATTTTCGTTTACTGAGCTCTACCGCATAAAGAAGCTCTGGCATGCATGCTATTTTTTATCCATCTAGAGCATGTTCTCGTGTAATTTATGTCTCAGGTATTCTTGTGTGCGCATCTCAACCAAGCTCCCATCGCCTCCGTAAGGGGGCTTGAGAGTAAGAGATGCGCAGACAGGCTTACCTGCGAGATGAATCCGAGCAAACTTCTTGAGAAATAAATGCGTCTGGAGGCATTTTTTGCCATAGTCCAGTGAGAAAAACATGATAAAAAGGGATAAAAGGCGAAAAAATTGCACAAATGGGCTGCAGAAATTCCAGCCTTAATTGCAAAAAAAGGTCAAAACAATTTGCGACTACTGTATTATACCTCCCCCCAAAGTATTATACTACCTCCCCCTCCCCCCAAATAAGTATGGAGTACACCCAAATGTTGAATCCATTCTTGAAAGTTATAATCGCTTTTGCTCTGTATTGATAGAAGAAGCTGGAAGAGATTGAGGCCACGTACCGACTGCATTGCTAAAAAAAGACGACATGCAATCTGGTGCACATTCCAAAATTAAAGTTTATTGAAACTAAAGAGTTATAAAAATAGTAATTTTTCAAAAATGTCAAAAAAACAAAGGTGTGGAACTTTCTAAAGAAGTTGCTCTCCTTTGCGGTCAAGGCAGTTTTTTGTGTACAGTAAACTCTCGATATAACGGCCCCTTTGGCTTTGTTTGGTTGGCCCACTAATAAAAAACGTCACCCCAGACTCCCGATACAACGGGTCCCGATGGGGGACGTTATATCGAGAGTTTACTGTAACTCATTTGTGCAATTTTTTTGCTCTTTTACCATGTTTTTCTTACTGGACTATGACAAAAAAGGCCTGAAATGCTTTTTTTTTTCTCAAATATCCTGCTCGGATTCATCTCTTACGTATGCTTGCGTGCGCATCTCAACTCCAAGGCCATCAGCCCCCCGTAAGGGTTGATCAGAGAATGCATCTAGAGGCACTTTTTGCCCTGGTCCAGTAGGGGAAACGGGTGAATAGCCCTTTAAATTAGTGGCCTCTTATGACTTCTTTCCCCTCCACATTCAGCCCCTATTCTCCTCTAACTTACTATTTTTGCCTCTTTTTAACGAAATTGTTACTTAAAAATGGTTTCTATGCACTTTTGGAAAAATTGATTTGGGGGGGTGTATAACCGAGTAGTGTCGTTTTTTTCTAAAGTTGACTGGCATGCCTGTTCCATAATTTAGCCAAAAATTTCAAAATTCTCCGCTAACACTTGTTAATAGGTTGTGAGATAGATTGTTTAAGATGGCTGCTTAATAATTGTGTAAATCACCCTCTCACTATCAATTAAAGTTTACTTTATCACCAAAACTTTAAACCTTTTCCTCTCAATTGACAAATATGCGGTGTTACAAAAGAAAATTTGGTGTTTGGTTTAATTCAGAGCGGTTCAAACATCTTCTGCAAATTTCCCTGTAAAAGACGCAAAATTTGTTAAATCTTCACACGCACACCTAATTTTCCCAGCTTTACAGTGTCTTCCTATCCATCCTCTCCTCCACAGACTAGCGCTACAGTTGTGACCATGCACTCCTCTTCCTATTCATCCACCTCAGGCATATCTGCTAGATGGTCCAAGAAATGAGGGGTGGGCCAATCACATCTTTTTCTAGCCATCATGCCAGAAAAAAAAGAGAAGTGGTTGGTGGTGTTTGAACCATTCAGTCTCTTTTTGCTGTGGCTTTGAAATTTTTAGGCTTATGCAACAGATTTGCTTTTATTTATTTTTGGTTTGTATTTTAAGAGTCTCTTTGGTTGATTATGCAGAGGGTTACGCGAAATTTGCCCACCGACACTTGCGCACCAAAGTGCATGGCTGACCGTTTGCTTCGCTGTGTCTCTATTAACACTGTGCTTCTTTTGTTTTCAGCCAGTTGATGCCACCATCGTCAGCCTCTTCGAAAAATTGCATAGTCTAAGAAACCAAGGAAATAGGTTTTTTTGGTATTACTGTATTATAACCAGCCCACTATCCACCCTCCACCTTAGTACCCTAAAAACGGTAAAGCGAGTTATCTTGGGCCAAAGCTCTGGATGAATGAAAATAGCATGTATACCAGAGGCTCTTTATACGGTAGGTTCCTGTAATAGAAACTACGCTCAAAATCTTCTCTTTTCCTACAGAGTGGCCCCTTAGTTGTCCTTTTCCCTCTCTTATACAGCCCTTCATCCCTTTAAAAATGGTCAAAAAATGCTTCTTATATGGTCAATGTATTGAGAAAACCCAAGCACTTTTTTGGGCGGATGCGGGGAGGGCATAATACAGTAATAGCCAAGGCATTGATAGACGTAGAGGCTTTTACAAGATAAAAAAATTCAACAATGTACTTTGGTGCGCAAATGTCGCGTAACCATTATGACTTGGTGTGTGTTTTGGAGATGAATATGGAAGGATTGATACGGTTGGGATAGACCAGGGCTGCGAACTCGAAATTTTGAAAAAAAGTACAGTGCGCCAAAAAAAAAAGATTTTGGGTCTTAAAAAAGTACATTTTCCGAAACAAGCTAGAATCGTTTTCAAACGCTTTATTGTCATACTATAACATATCAAAAAACAATTCAAATAAATTCATCTTCTCCATTTATCCATTCCCTGAACTTTCTTTCTCAGTTCTCCATCCTCCATAAGCAGCTTGTAGACGCTAGCACATTCAATATCGAAGTTGATCCGTACCTGGAGAAGAGCTTTCACCGTTTCCACTTGCAGCGAATTCCTGGTGTCAGTCTACTGAGCTTTACACAAAGAGAAGACGCGCTCGACGAACGCATTGGCCAGCTGGATGGAGAGTATGGTGCTGACGAGACGATAGAGATGCGGAAGAAAGTCATTTTCCTAAAGAAGTAGTTTACAATCCGCTACTTGAAAATTTGTTGTCTCACCTTGAAGATCTTCCGCCATTTGTACTCCGCCGATTCCGCATACCAGACTTCATCCGGAATTTGTCGCAGCATCCGGTTCACTTCCACCACTTCGTTGAAAAGCTCATCGTTCTCCGCTATTTCTGGTGCCAAAATTTTCTTTAGAGGGACCGAAAAAAAGTACAAATCTTTTTAAAAAGTACATAGAAAAAGATAAAGATTGTGGACCTTAAAAAAAGTACAAATCTTTTTAAAAAGTACATTTAGAAGCCCTGGGATAGACCTACTACTACAATAATGCATCCCACATATTTGTGTAAAGAGTCTCAGCCAAGTGCCGAGTTGAGCAGTAGTGCAGGGGCAGGAGGAAGGCCGCAAGGTAAATGGGTGTAACTATTTGGGGGTGGGGTTTTTGTCTGGTGGTTAATTATTGTTTTCATTGTTGATGAACAATTACCTGATTTTTGCCCTCTTATTTACTTTATTAGACCAATTGTCTTGCGAGCTCATTCCAATATCCGTCTGTAAACTTTGAAGAAGGTATTAATTGATCTTAAAGTTTACTTTCCATGATTTCACAAAAACATGTTGCATTTTGCGGCATACCCTACATAGAACCCCTGGCTCTGTCACCTACTGGGTACCAATTTTTCACCTTGGTCCCCCCTGTTGCTTTGGCTTATTCTAAACATTTTTTAGTACGCTAAAAAGGATAGAGAAGCTATTTTTCGTCATAGAAGGTCGTTTTTTTGGGAAGTCGACAAATTCTCTATTTTGCCTTGACGGACCAAAACAACCTAGTGGTATAGTGGTATTTTGGTAGTTTTACACCATCGTAACTGCGCATAGGCATATGACAAAGACCTAGGACTAAGGTAGATCAGCTTAGGCTAGCCGTAAACCACTAAACTCATGGAAAGAGGATATACACCGGGTTTAGGTTAACCTATGCTGGGTTACCGGATTAACGAGGCTTGACTTTAGCGGTATTTTGATAGTTTTAGACCCTCGGAACTACACTTATAGAACTGCACTTAGGCATACAACGAAGCCCTAGGCTTAGGGTAGGCCAGCTTAGGTTAGCTGTGAGCCACTAAACCCAGGTGAAAGAGGTTATATACTGGGTCTTGGCTATCCTATGCTGGTCTGCCCCAAGTCTAAGGCTTAGGCTTAGCGTTTTTAGCGTATCGGAAATGCTTAGAAGATGCTAAAACAGCAGGGTAAACCCACGTGAAAAATTGAGAGCCATTCGGGGACAGAGCCCATTATAGTCTCTACATAAAACTTTTAACTTAACTTCATTCAGAGCATTGGATAAAGATAATGAACAATCAGAACCTTGAATCTCCCAGCCAATCTCCTCCAGCTAGTGCTAGTCATCAACCTATTATAAGTCCTAGTTCAATGGCCAAAACTCCCTACTTCTATTCCTCTATATTTCCCCACATGGTTACTCAAGCCATGGATGTGAAAAACACAAATTTTGACGCATATGTAGAAGACAACAAGAGTGGTGTTTTCGAGAGTGCCATCAACCAAAACTTCTTCAGAACACCATTAGTCCATCCAGCCCCTTCACCATATAGCTCGCAGTCAGCTACGGAAGCCTGCCAGACTGCAGACTCTGGCATTTCGGTGGAACTTGCCAACAAGGAATTGTGGAAAAAGTTCCACAGGATAACCAATGAAATGGTGGTCACCAAACCGGGCAGGTAAATTCCAACTCAGCATTATAGCGGAGGAGGGGAAGGGGAACCAGGCTGGTACTAGTGCATCATACCCAAGGAAAATTTCAAGGATTCATTTCCATAAAAATTTTTTATCCACCAATAGTCGTCACCAAAGGAGGTGTGGTTCTACTAGAGTAAATACGGTATATTCAACCCTCGATAACACGGCATCTCAAGAAACTAGGCTTTGAGTGCAGAATTATGAAGGATGCTGAGTAATTGAGGTCCATTTCTTGATAAAACCCCTTCTCAAAGCCTTCCTTGGGTTGTCAAGTTATTGAGATCCATTCCTCAATAGAATCTCTTCTCATGACCTTCCTTAAATGCCGGATTAAAGAAGGCTGACTTCTATTTTCGCTTGTTCTTCCTGTGGTTTGGGTCTTTTCCATCCTTAGCATGATCCTTGACAGATTGTTTGAGTGAAAATCACAACACGAACCAAACAAAAATAGTATCTTGGCTCAACTGTGTTACTCATAGTCTTCCCAACAGACAATGTCCGGAATATTATCTAGTCAATTTTTAGGAAGATGTTTCCCAAAATTGAGCTCAAAATCAAAGGTCTTAATCCCAGGGTTAGCTACATGGTCGTCATTGAAATGCAGAGTGTGGACAACTATCGGTACAACTTTTTTTACTCCAACTTATAGTGTCCCACCCTGTGACATCATTTGCAGCTACAAATTCCAAGCCGGTGGCTGGAGTCCATCTGGACAGGATGATATGCCAGAGTCCACTCAAAAAGTACCTCATCACGACGGTCCCGTCCTGACTGGAGAGTTTTGGATGAAAAATTCCATCAGCTTCGACCGCCTGAAGCTCACCAACAAAGCAAACGCAGAGGGTGGATCACAGGTGAAAAGTGGACAAACGACAAAAAATTCACACACCTCCATTTTTGCCTGTTCAGATCTCTTTGGTGTCAATGCACAAGTACCAGCCGGTGATCTCCATCCACGAGATGTCGTCAGAGCGCACTGATCTGAAACCCATCTACACTTTTGCGCCGAAAGAAACCCAGTTTATTGCAGTGACTGCTTACCAGAGGTAATTTTGATGGAGACATTAAAGATATTTTTCAAATATTCTTTTCAGCGAAAATATCATCAAGTTGAAGGTCCAGGTGGTTATTCTGACAAATAAAAATGATTTTTTTGATACTTTGATAGCCAATTTTTAGCACAACCCATTTGCCAAGGGGTTCAGAGAAGGATCTATAAGAAAGCGGTCATTGTCTATAAGTCCAGGTCTCCTTTTGCGGTTTTTTGATAACAGTAATAAGCGTTTCTTTTTTTGTTTTTTTGATATGCGGACTTGGTATGAAGAGAGCAAGATGGGGAGCTAAGAAACGTTTCGCGTTTGGTCTAAGTTTAGGGCAACGCTTAGGTGTTGCTAAAATACCTATTTTACCTAGTAAAGTAAACATTCGATGTAACGGCCTTCTCGATATGGCACCTAAGTGGTTTAAGTGGTTATAATAGCGGGACTTGACAAATAGCGACACGTTACTAACAAAAAATGAAGAAAAAATCAAAGATTGTACAGAGATTATCCTTTTAGAATCGGAATGCTCGCCCACAAGTAGTAGCAGCAACAACAGCCAGCTGAATGGATGCTCAACAATCAAGAGGTTCATGCCTACAGCACCCAGGTGTGAAGCTAGCACATCCCTGTCCCCTTACAGAGACGCCATCATCAGTCAAGCCGGCTTCCCCAACCTGCCTTTCCCTCCCTACTACAATTTCTACTCTAATGCAATGTCCTCCACTCCTCTTGTACCCAACACTTCCAGCCAAAGCCCTGTGGCCTTGGCAGCAGCTGCAGTGGCTGCTGGCTTTTCTGCCAACGGTCACTTTGGTGTGCCCAACTTCGTAGGAAGTGGTGCTCAACCTAGTGGCCATTCCTACTGGAATTCCCCTCTGTACCAGCAGTTTCTCTACCAACAAATGCTAAATCCATAAGAGTGTGTGCATAACTACTGCATTTTCCTTTGTCGTGCTCCTTTTTCACAGGTGGCTGAAACTTTTTGGGACTCTACTGAATTATAGACCCTTTCTCTCTTTTAAAAATGTGATTACCGCTAAATACGTGTCTTACCCACCTTATGCTATTTTAATACCCTAAAAACGGTAAAGCTAGTGGTTTTAGACCTCTTTAAGGTCAAAGCAACCCATTCGCGACCCATCTTTTTTGCCCTTTTACCATGTTTCTTTCACTGGAGTTATGGCAAAAAAGGCTGTAAAGGCATTTATTTCTTAAGAATCTTGCTTGAATTCATCTCGCAGGTATGTCTGTGCGCGCATCTCTAATTCTCAAGCCCCCTTCACCCCCTTATGGAAGCGACAGGGGCTTGGAGTTGAGATGGGACATATCTGAGACTAAATAAATCACTAGAGAACAAGCTGTGATTGCATGAAAATAGCATGCTTGCCTGAGCTTCTTTATGCGGCAGAGTCCAGTTAACAAAATTGTGTTCAAGATCTTTTCTATTCCTAAGTGGACCCTTTTTACAAAGTGGTCCCTTCCCTCGCTTACACAGTCTTTCATCCCTTTAAAAATGGTCGAAAAAATAATTCCTATATGGTTAATATACCTAGAAAGCCCAAGTACTTTTTTCTTTGGGGGGAGGGGGGGATGTTGGTAGGTTATAATACGGTAGCACTGTTTTTGTATTTGTTATGAGGGTGATAGTAGTAAACTCTAGCCAACGACTGAAAGCGGATCAGCTCGCCGATTCTTTTGGCTCAACTTTTTCGTGCTACCCTATAAGTGAGAGGCAGTTTAAAATTTTCTGAATTTGTGACCAGAGAAATTCTCGAATCACCCTGTATTGTTACATTGAAAATATTTTAGAGTTTTAGTTTCAGCCATTCAAACCGTGAATGTATGTGTGTAAACTTCCAAATGCCATTCCCATGATCTGTGCGTGTATTTTAGTGCTTTGTGAACAAATTATCTTTTTGTTTTGTGAAAAATAAAGAATTGTAAATCAAATGAGTGGAAGTCAAGGCCTCTAAAAACTCCCATAATTACCATAAAAAATTGTAGGAGGGGAAGAGCCTGAAGTAATTTGCCTGTTGGCTGGGAGTTTTCCTCTATTTGTCAGTGTTGTTTGCCTTCAAATGTCAGTCTCTCCCCAGGCACTTTTTACACCAAATTGTCAACTAAGAATTCAATTCTGCTCCATCCATTGTTTGCGCATATCCGGCCGTTGGCACAGTTGCTGGCATAAAGCAAGCAAGTGATAATGCATTGTTAATTCAGTCGCTTTCGAAATTTATTCAAAATTTCTTTATACGCTCAAACCAGGGGTACAGCTTTGGTACCAGTAGAAAGCTTTATTTCTCTTCTTTCGATTGATATATAAACTTGGTTTATATTCACTCAAAATGTCCACCACCAACTGCAATACAATTATGAAGACATTTTGGTATATGCCTTTCTTTGTAACCTTTGCAGTGGAATATCTAAACGTCAGCTGAAGTTATTGCTGTAGATAGCCGCCCACTTCTTGTTCTACATTTTTTGCTGCTAGTTTTACGAAAATGCTTGATGGCTTATGAAACGGTTGGTTGTAAAACGTTCATATTGCGAGCAATTTCACCAATTTTTTCCCCTCTTGCCAAAGACACACGATACCTGCTTTTAGATCGGCCATTCTAAAACATATATTTTATTGATGTGAAAAAACAATCAATATATCAATCGAAAGAAGAGAAATAGAGCTTTCAAATGGTACCAAAGGCAAATGGTTTAATGTAGGTATTGAGGAGAAAATCAATGTCTAATTTCCATTCCAAACTTTGGAGACACATGATACTGTGATCAACTGATCGTCGACCAACCATTAACAAGCAGTTTCTCTTCTTAAACATGATCTTTCCCACAACATTGGTTTCGTTGAGCCTTCAGGAACCTTGGCCCATTCTTTCATCAACAAAGCTTTCAACGCAGCAATTGACTTATGTGGCACAGAACGTGCTTTTGATTCGAGATACGCCCATCCAAAATAGTCGAGCATATTCCAGTCAAGAGATAGCCATTCATCGTCTTGCTTCTTCCAGTGAGTACCAACCTTGATGAAATCCGGAAAATTTTCACCAATCTTGCTGAAATGTCCTTTCTTCATCTTCAAATTGTTCTTTTGACCTAGCAAGCACTTCATTTTGCAACATCTGCCTGTATCCCGAGCAGATATATGACCATTACAGATAACAAAACCATTTTAAGCCAAGACGACCACCAATACCTCAAACTCTTCCATTTAGTTGTCCCAACAACCAATTTTGTGCAAAATTTATCGCTGCATTTTATTTATTTTTAACATATAAAATATAAATGCGTATTATGCCCAGTTTTGTCTACTGTACTCCCAAAGAAAGAGTCGTAGATTATGAGTTGTGATATGGCTGTGCATCCATCCACTCGATTGCACAAGGACAACCACCAGTCTAATTCAATTAAGGCAATTGTTTTTGCAATTGTTACAAACTATTATTCTTCCTCTCCTCCAATAAAAAAACCCCCCGATAAGCAGATTGAAGATAATGTGGTGCAGTGGAAACGCATGTCAGTAAGAGATAAAGAGATAAAGGCATTTATTACACATTCCACCAGCAGTTTTGCGAGATTAAAATCACAACGGCTGTATGTAAAACCTCCCGTCAAATTATGTGCTTATCCTGTCACATGTTTTGAAACGATTATTTCGGCGGTTTTCAAATAAACCTTTCCAAGTTTTTTTTCATGTAGCTTTAGATCTCCTCTTTCCAGTAAGTTATCAACTAAGTCAATGTTGTTGGAAAAATTTTGATAAAAAAAGAAGGCTAAGCCTGCAACTAAGCCTTAGGGTAAGCCAGCCTAGGCTGGCCGTGAACCACTAAACTCATGTAAAACAGGGATAACACTGGGTCTCGACTAACCCATGCTGGCTTACACTAAGCCTAAGGCTTAGTTGTATTTACTTGAGGTTGCATTTGTATTGTTTTGCTTGGTCCCCTAAAGAAAACTATAGAAATCGTCGACTTCCCAAAAACCGACCTTCTATGACAAAACAGAAGAAACATAAAATAGCTTCTCTATCATTTTTAGCGTCTTAAAGGGGCATGCTCGCGCCCGATGGGAATATTTTTTCAGTTTAAAAAAGGCGGGTACCAGGTGAATTCAAAAAAAATTAAACATAAAAAATATAAACAAAAAAAGAGTTTTTCTACCCGCGGAGTCGAACCCTCCACTCAGCGAAGAAGCGCTGCGGCGCTGCCACTGCACCACCAATATCTGTGAAAGAGTGCTATCAATTCCACTATATAACATAACAGTGGTTTTTTTTTTTTTTGAATTCACCTGGTACCCGCCTTTTTTAAACTGAAAAAATATTCCCATCGGGCGCGAGCATGCCCCTTT
>BBSZ01008538.1:0-23124 GCA_000981365.1 Subanguina moxae
GTTTGGCCACTTTCCTTTGCCCGAGCGATGGCATTTTTCACCTCCGGCACTACTTTTTTGAACGACATCATCACTAAAAATGCTGTACTAACAATCTTAAACCATGGGGCTATCCGTTATCATACAAAGGTTCAACAATGTTGCATAAACATTTATTTGATGCAAGTTTTTTGTCCGCCTGAAAATTGATGTCACTGCGAAAAATGCGTTGGTAGGGCTTCTATGTGAAAACACAAAGCGACACATTTATAGTCAAAATGTAGCTAAGAGTCTGTACAATAATTTTGCTTTTGACAGTTGCATCAAAAAAAAAGTCTGTTAAAAGATACGCGCCAAAGTGTGCCAAAAAACTGCTTGATGCAAGTTTTTTGTCCGCTACTGTATAGTACAGTAGTACCAAATTGCCAAATTTTGCATTTTTTGAGTTCTGGAAGCACCTCGACTTCCATAGGTGTCCAGTCATACGATTTTTTTAGATGAGTGCTGAACTAGAACCGCAAATAGTTCATTGGGAATGTAATTCAATCCCAGAAGAGCTGCTGGAGCAATGCTGTCAACTATTCTCCAACCATTACGGAGTGTGGAGCAAGTCGGGGGTTAGACCCGGCGAGCCAATACTAATCTCCCCTCCCAGACTGCATGAAAACTATTTGTTTGATGCATCCACATGTTCATTGGTGACTGCACACATCTCAGGAGGACGTCTTCTAGGTGGTTTAGAGGTTTATTTAAAAACTCCTTTTCTTTTGTTTATTGTAAAATATTTGATGAGCTATGTGTAAATCCCAGCATTATTAAAATAAGCTTATTCTTTACTAAATGTAAAAGACATGGATCTCAAAAGGGGTCAGAAACCATGGCTATGTTCCACAAAGGGGGGGGGAGGTGTTTGCCTTGGTCTCTCCTCGTTATTTTAGGTTCTTCTAAGCATTTCTATGCGCTAAAAACGATAGAAAAGCTATTTTCCACCCTTTTTCGTCATAGAAGGTCGGTTTTTCGGAAGTCAACGATTTCCATATTTCGCTTTGGGGACCAAGGTAGACAGCACAAATAAAAGGTAAAGTAAATACAACTATGCTTTAGGCTTAGGGTAGACCAGTCTGAGTTAGCCATGAACTACTAAACCTAGGTGGAGAAAAGAGTATACACTCGGCTAACCCTAAGTTAGCATTGGTTTTTTAAATCTTTTTTTTTTAAACCACCCTAAGTCTATGTCTTATTTGTATGCCTAAGTGTTCCGAGGGTCTAAAAGGGTGGTGGGTAAAAAGAGCAACAGGATTGATTACCGTTTTGGAAGCCTGTATAGCTAAATGTGAGGCTGAAGGCCAGTCTAAGAGCGCCTAAAATACTTCCCAATACTACTTCGCAAAAACCTTCTATGACGAAAAGGGATGGAAAAGAGCTTTTCTGTGGTTTTTAACGTATTAGAAATGTTCAGAAGAAGATAAATAACAAAGGGGGCGGCCAAGGTGGAAATGGGTACTCATTCGACTACGGTCACAATGGCAACTGCAGCGTGTGGCGTTTGGGTGATCACAATGTGCAGCCGCATTCTGCAACAACACGCTGCAGTCGCAATTGTGACCGTAGTCTTAGAAATGCTTGGAACGAAGCTAAAACAACAGGGGAGGACCAAGGCAAAAAAACCCCTATGTGGAGTAGGGCCGAAATGATTATGCGCGTATCAATAAAATCCACTTTACCACCTTTTGTTTTGAGATCTTTTTGTTCTTCATAGTCGCTTTTTGATTCTTTCCATCATAAGCTGCCAGGCACAAGTGTTGTTGGAAAAAAAAGATTAGCTTTACCGTTATCTTAAGTAACTTTCTGCATTAACCTTAAATTGGTGTTCAGGGTATGCATTCCTCTGTCGGTTTCCCTTTGCAGAAGGTAGGCTTCATTTCTTTTTCGTATAGGCTTTCATAAAAATTTCACTTGTTTGGCTCATTTTTGAAGCAACAAAGCCAGTGTTTAGGCTATGCAATTTGGGTCACTCAACTGGTTGTGCACAGTGAGATGCGGAGGAAAGGTGTGGCCACAGCCATTTTAAGCAAAGCCTGGGGGACTTTACAAGGCTGCGCTTGGGGCATAGTTACTTCTCATCCAGCTGTGGTCAGCCGACCTTCTGAAGCCTTTGCATTTAAACATCTCCCATTTAATTATTTAGGTACGAGCACTGGAGCGAGTGACCCAGAAGAAATGTGACCCACAACAAATAGCTAGGCATGCTTCACAACTAGTGAAGACAAGCAATATCCCCGACTTTCAGCACTGCACCCTCTCTGTAAACTCCAACCAAAGCGTTGTGCACACAAACTTCTTTGTGGATCATACAGAAGTGGACGAATTAATACGGAAGGACAGGCACTGGAGACTCGGTAGTCTGGGTGAGGGCGACGAATTTTTCGCGTTCACTTTATGTGATTGCATCACCAGGAGAGTGTGATACCAATTAGTTGGCTAAATTTATCAAGATAGAACATTTTTAAAGACGGTTAGGAGATGTTCACGGCACAAAATCTCGTTAAAATCCCTATTGTTGATGCAGTATTTAAAACCAAAATCATATAAATTCTAATAATTTGGCTCTCCAAGCTGAATAGATTCTAATTTTGGTGTTTTTTATATACCACGTCTCTCTTTAAAATTTTCATTCTTTGGTAAAGATAAATAAAGGGCAGTGTACCAAGTTTATGACATATCTCAGTAACCAAGCCACTTTTTGAAATTCTGTGTTCAGATTTCTGAAGGTTTTTTGCTTGTTGGGATGCGTTAGAATAAAAAACCACCTCAGACTGGCCACTCTCCTATCTGTTATGTTTAATATAAAAAAATCGCAAATATTGCAGTAGACCAATAAAACAAATGAATTTAAGGAATGAGATTGTATTTTGACTTATAACTGACTCTCTGTTCCATTTTTTCTGTGCTTTCACTTCTGTTGTACGCGGTCCAGACTGACTCTTCTTTAAAAAGGCGGACAGCATGGATGTAGTCCTGCAAAATCAACAAACATTGCTCGTATTTTTGTATACAACTAACATCTTGGGTTACACTAAAACGGTGGTAAATTCCCTGTGGGAGGACTATCAAATCCCCTGGCTCACACAATATTCTTATCCATTCTTCCTTAAACAACATTTTAGCACTGATTTTGGCGTCTAATGCAGTCTAACCTTTGCATTGCGGACATCAAAGTAGCCAGACCCCTCCACAACATATCTGACCTCTTCATCGATGTGCAAGTGCTCCTCAAAAAAGATCTTGATTTTGTGATCGTAGTTGGGCAATGTTTTGCGACTGACAATAATCTAGACTTTAGAAATGATTGGTTGCAATTGTCTAGCTCAAAAAGACCGACCTCATCTTTGTATTTGTAGCCTCTCTGTTTGGAGATTTCTGCTAGACCATTTTCACGATCCTCTACTGCTATCTGTAATGAATTCAGATAGACTAGACGGTCAATACCTTATATGGATACGGTTAAGTGTGCTTGATTATTCAATATTTTAAGTTAATTAATATTTTTTGTATGTGGATGTCCACTTGGTGGGTGTGGATTTCCACTTGGTGGATGTGGATGACCACTATCTCGAACTGTCAGCACAACCTGCCAAATCTTTACTTAATAAAAAAACCTGGTGATAATCCACTCCTAGCTTCTTTAGTTCGCCAAGAGAAACAAATTGAGGAGGGCATTTGTGGCCCTCACTCCGTTGGTCAGTGACATAGTCAGCCAACAGCCAGCACTTTACCATATTCAAAAAGTTGTTTTGTTTGTGATTACAGTCTTTAACACTGCCAAACAGGCTAGCATATATTCGTAAAATTTTATTCACTGGAGCAAGAATAATGTGCCCAATCACTGGAAACAAATGACTTATTTGTTGAGTTGGTAAATAAAGATTTTCTAAACAAACAGCACTTGGGGAAAAAAACCACGGCCCTAGTGGATTATACACCCCTCGCGCCTCCCCCCCCCCACCCAAAAAAATAAAAATCGTTGAGGGCTTGGTGTTGAGGTGTGAACACAAGCAACCTGAGACATAAAACACTCAAAAAAAGCTTTGGATGCATGAAAATAGCATGCATGCCAGAGCTTTTTCATGCGGTAGGTCCTTGTAAGGGAAACCATTTTCAAGATGTTCTCCTTTCTGAGTGGGGCCTCCGCCTTACAAAGTGGCCCTTCCTTGTCCCTTAGTACCAAAACCGACAGGACTAATTTAGCAGGCGAATACAAAAAAAACAGAAGAAAAGAGCAAATTGGCAAGATTTTAAAAGAGCTACCTACTAATAGAAGTCTAATTAAAACAGGCAGCAAGTAAGAAAGTATGGGTTGCAAAAGGCTCAAATTGAAATCCCTCGTCTAATTGGACTGATTATCCCGTCAAATTCTTAAAACTTGATTATCTCAGCGATTTTTTGGTGCGACTGTATTATACCCTTCTCCCCCCCCCCCAAAAAAAAAAGTACTTGGTTTTGAAGACCGGTTTAAAGTTTCAAGGACCGGCCCAAAATGACTCGCTTTACCGTTTTTAGGGAACTAAAATAGGTCAGGGGAATGGTGCATGTATTTTCTGGCAGTTACATTGCGGGGGGCTATAATACAATAGAGTCGATTTTTTAATCACCTTTTCTACTTTTTTCATAGTCTAGCCCTACGTCTCCTTTTTTTAATGTGGAATCAGCTTATTCCATCTTGTTGGAAAAAGTTGGAGGTTAAGGTTTTTAAATGACGCAATTGAGAGTAAATGGTTTGAGAGGGTTTTTTAGAATTTTTTTTGAATTTTTTAACATAAATTTTCTTTTTTTTACATATTGGTTTTATTCTGAAGGACCCTCAGACTCTTGTCCATAAATGCATTTAAAGACTCTTTTGCCCAACTCCAGTAACCAAAACATGGTACAATTTCCATACCGAATCCAGGGGGTTTACTGCGTCCAGGAGCTTCAGAGAGTATACCGAGTCCAAGGTGTCCATGGAGTCTATCGGGTCCAGGTGCTCCAATTACTTTTCAAATCTCTTATGTTTTTTCACACCAGGTGCTTAGTTGAGATATGATATAAACTTGGCAGACTGCCTCTTTATGGTTGGTGGCCGTCTAACTTTAGACCATATGTTAACAAACATGCCATTTTTTTTATTCTCTGTTTCAGTTCGCGTTTTGAAGTCTGTTTCCTACTTAGATGGCCTCAAAATGAAAAAAATCTATAAAACATGATTTGTGTTGAAAAGATTAAATAAATATTATCAAAATACCATCTTAAACTGGCCGTTTACCTTAAGATATGAGTATTTCCTTTCAAGGACCTTAATTTCCAACTTTTTCTAACCAGACGGAATCAACTAATTCCTCACTGGAAAGAGGAAACGTTGGGTTGTGGAAAAAAAGTGGAAAATATCACCCAAAAATTGCTGAGATGATCCAGTCTTAAATTTGACGAAGTAAATTAGTCAGGCCTGGCCATAATAAAGGAGGGAAATGGAAGTGGAAAGCAAAAGAATCTGACTGTTTTTTTTTCAAAAAAAATTGGGTGCATCGCCTTACTCCCATTTCCCTCCTCCATTGTAGACACCCTGTAACAGCCTGGCAAAAAAATAAAAATAAAGTATAAAGGCTTTGAGCGACTTTTGTACACAGCAAACCGAGAGACAAAGATAACAACCACCAAAAGAACTGTGAAGAGAATAATAAAAAAAAAAGAGAAGTGTGTTTACACAATCTATTCTGTTGGCAATTATCAGTTAGTGCTCTTCGCTCGCATCTTTTAGACCGGCAACAAAACTGTCAAAAATGGCCGATTTCTCTTTGAATTCGTCTATCTAAAGCAGTGAGAGGGTAAATTTTGTACCATAAACAATCTGAAAGAGCCCTTTTCCTACCTGTTTTGTGAGTGCATCTGTGTTATCAGACAAGAAGGAATGCAGATTGTCAGGTGCTAACCTCACCTTAATTGTGGTATTATTACCATGTGTCCCAAAAGTTGGGAATGGGAATTAAAGAGTGGACTAAACTGCATTATTAGGGGTTTGGAGTTGAGATACGCGCGCATACCTGAGAGAAAACTAACCGGAGCAGCAGCTTTGGATACATAAAAATAGCATGCATGCCAGAGCTTTTTTATACGCTAGAGCCCAGGTAACGAAGCTATGTTCAAGATTTTATCTTTTTTGACTGGGCCCTTCTTAGAAAGTAGCCCCTTTTACTTTTCCCTCCCCTATACAGCTCTTACTTCCTTTAAAAATAGCCAAAAATGCTTCTTATATGGCCAATGTACCTAGAATGACCAAATAGTTTTTTTTTTGGGGGGGGGTGGTATAAACGTTTGGAAGGAGGTATAATATGGTAGTACCAAAGACTGATTTTTTCTTCAATACTTAAATTGAAACATTATCTTAGGCTTAGTACCATATAAAAGCCCTATTTTTCTTCTTTCGATTGGTATATTGTTTACAATAATATTTACGATTTAGAATAGCCGATTTAAGAGCAGGTATCTTGCGTCTTTTTCCGGATGCCATCAAGGTCGACACTCAGTGAAAGAAGCGAGGTGGTGAATATGCTCCCAACTCTCCTGACCGGAATGTGCTCGACCATTTTGAATGAACATATGTGGAATCAGAAGCGTGTTCTGTGCCACGCAGGTCGACTGCTGCGTTGAAAGCTTGGCTGGTGAAAGAATGGGCCGATATTCCACAAGAAACGTTTCAAAGAGCCATTGACAATTTCCTAAAACGACTTCATTAATGTATTGCAGCCGGTGGTAGACATTTGGAGTGAACGGAAATAAAGTTTATATACCAATCGAAAGAAAAGAAGTAGGGCTTTCAATTGGTACCAAAAACACAGTGTCTTAATTGAGGTATTTAAGATAATTCCCAACTTTTAAGATGTACGGTAGTTATGTAGATGTATGGTGCAATTACCTCCTTGACAAATTCACTTAGATCAGAGCCCATGTCTTCGACTTTGTCGGTGCTCGCGAAGCCAATAACCTTAACGTACTCGTAGGAGTCATTGCTGGACGACGAGCTCATCCTGTCTTCTTCGTCTTCTTTGGTGATGTTCAGAGGAGTATCCTCATTCTCCTGTTCTTCCTTGTTGTCTTCTTCGGCCGAGCAACCAAAGACAACCTGCAAGTCGAGCATTTAAAATTGAACTTTAAAGCTTCAAGTCGAGAAACACAAAAAAATATATGGAGAAACAAGCTAAACCCTGGCTTTGGTACAAACATCTCCCACATTTTTTACCCTCCAAATTTAACCCTGGCTCAAGTGGTACCTAAGGTGCCGGGAACATCATTGCTGTTTATGGAAATGAATTTGGGAGTGTTAGGACTACTTAGAGATGGTTTGCAAAATTCCGAGGAGGTGAGTTTGACTTGGCTGGTACACCTCGTGCTGGACAACCAGTCAAATTTGGTGAGGATCAGTTGGAAGCTCTTCATCAAGCACATTCCAAACACAAACACCAAAAGATCTCAGGTGTAGGCTAATACTAAGCAACCACACTGTCAATTGCTGTCGTTTGGAAAACTTTTCTTACTTTAGTCATTCTGGAGACAAGTATTGATGATACAGTGTACAACTGGGGTCGATCGCACCGTCAAAGAAATTCCTCTATTTAACCCTCCACATAGACCATAAGAGTTTAACAGTTTAAAAGGTTCAGTATTAATGCATGATTTGGTTAACCAAATTTTGGCCTAACTAAAGCCGTAGAGGCTTGATAGTAGAATTAGGATACAGTCAACCGTTGATAACCCGAAACCCAACCGAAACTAGGCTCACAATGCCGAATTATCGAGGGTTTCAAATGGTTTAGCTACCCTTCACTAAAATTTTTGGGGCGCAAGTGTCGTGATGTTTCTTGCTCACCTTCTTTTTTGAGTTGCTATTTTCACTGGATGCAGCATTGTCCAGAGATTCTCCACCTAAAATGATTAGATTATTGCACTGTATTCAAGGGTTTACTATCTCACACCATTGGCACAGCCAGACTTACCATTATCATCATTGGAAGTGTAATGCTGAGTACTCTCTCCATTCTCCTCCACTAGTGTTTCGCTTTTTTTGTATAGGAAAGGAGCTGACTCACTGCTCAATGAGGAAAATCTCTTCTTCTGCACAATTTTGCAGTCCAAGCCTCTGTCACTTTTGCTCGAGTGCAGCACTGCGGCTAAAAGTCAAATTTATGATGCATACTTAATAATTCTTATGCTAAAAAGATACCATCCTCTGGCACCTTTGGCAGCAATTGACTCCTAGACTGATCAAAGGAAGTTTGCGAACTCATTAACAAAGAAGCAAAGGGGAAGGAGTTGTTGCGAATTTGTTGCACCTTAATGCAATAAAGTTTAATTAATCGACTTAATAGTTTATTGGACAGCTCCAAAAACCTAATCTGATGACGTGGACAGAAAGAAGCTTATGGGTCATAGAAATTTATGCTAGGACCAGCTAGCTCGAAGGCATAAAATGCTCGTGTCTACCTGATCAGTTGTATAGGTTGCCTGTATCTGTCCCAGTTAGCTACAGGCAGGCAAAGACAGGCATTAATTTACCCAGCTTTATCTGACCAAAAAATATATGGAGAAACAAGCTAAACCCTGGCTTTGGTAAGAAGTGTGCTACTCGGTTATAACCCCCATCCAATCCTCAAACTTACTCGGTTATACCCGTTGCCCCAATCCTCAGACCTACTCAGTCATAACACGAAGGGGAAGGGACAAGTAAGGGGACACTTTCTAAGGAGGGCACACTTTGTAAGAGAAGAGAAGATCTGAAATATAGTTTTCCTTATAAGGACCAAAAGCTCTGCCATGCGTACTATTTCTATGAATCCAGAGCTTGTTCTCGAGTGATTTATGTCGCAGGCATGCTTGTGTATGCATCTAAATTCCAAACTCTCAAGCACCTGTAAGAGGGCAAAGATTATTTAGATGCATCTAGAGGCAGTTTTTGGCCTGGTCCACTAGGGAAAATACAAAAAGTGGCCTCTATAATTCCCTTCCCCTCCCAATACAGCCCTTATCAATTGTCTCATCAAAGTTTTAGGGATAAATAAGATATAGACACTGAAAAAGTTGATAGCTTTACAAAATATACCTGTCTGTAGCTGGAAGTCCTCTGTGGGAAACTGTTAGGAGCCTTAGGACTGCTTGGGTTCGTGTCAGACTTACTGCTTTCTGAGGGATGTCGCATGTTGCTGGTTGACTCATCAGTAGAGGAGGTAGACCTGCCTAGCTTGAAATGGGACTTACTTTCCACAAACGGTAGGTCCTGCAAGTTGCATGAGAAAAACCCTATTGCAAATGTCAATTGGCTCACATTGCTCAGTGGACTGGTGCTGAAAGAGTTGATATCATCAGTCACAGGGCTTACTGCCACTGTTCCACTGCCTTTTGCCGGCACTACATTGCCGTAGTATGGGATGGAGGCCTGATTGAAAAGGACGTTGTCACCAACTGTAAAATATAATATGGCATAAGAGTTGGCCTTCCTCTATTTAAAGCATTTTTTTAGGGTTGTCGAGCGCTCGAAATTTTCGAGTCGAGCGCTCGACTCGGAACTCGAAACTCGAAATTTTTCGAGTTTTCGAGTTTTTTTCGAGTTTAACTCGACTCGACTCGACAACCCTACATTTTTTCCACTCTTCTCTTCATTAGTAGTGTAACACTACTAGTGTTGTAACATCACCCGGTGCTGGTGCCAGTGTCAAAAATTATAAAATCGAAAAAAGTCAGGTTTAGCTTGGGGTACCAAAGCAAAAAGTCAAAAATTTGTTAAATCTACTGTATTATACCCCTGCCCCCCCCCTCCCTCGCAGGTAAGTCTGTGCGCGCATCTCTAACTCTCAAGCCCCCATCGCCCCCTTACGGGAGCTCGGCGGCTTGAAGTTGAGATGGCCACATAGACTTACTTTACTTGGGTTGGCCTTCCTTACAAATTGGCCCCTCGCTTGTCCCTTCCCCTCCCTATACAGCCCTTCATCCCTCTAAAAATAGTCAAAAATACTTCTTATGTGGTCAAATACTTTTTGGAGGGGGGAGGAGTCCGGGGTATTACAGGGTGCGTAAAAAGTTTCCGCAATTTCCATGTGTGCTAAAGCGTCAAAAAAGAGACAGGAAGGACCAAGGACAGGCTTAGAAGTGGAGGACCGGTGACAGCAACGACTCCAACCAACCGACAGAAGATTTGCAAGTGGATCAAGCAAAATTACCAGCAATTAATGAGAGCGATGGAAAAATTTATAAGAATCAGCAAAGGATAAGTCAGCAAAATTGCGAAAAAAGAAGTTGGGGGCTCAGGTCATCAATCTGTGGAAGGGACAAACGTAGACAGAAGCAACGAAGACCAAACGACTCCAAAATGGACAGTGTGTTACCGAGTAGTTCCCAATTTTTTTTGGTTTAGGCTTACTTAGGCCTAGGCATTACATGCTGAATTCATCCGTGGAAAAAAGGTAAAAAATTATAATAATACAGTCGACTCTCGATATAAGAGCACCATTGGGACCGACAGTTTGTGCTCTTATAGCGAGAGTGCTCTTATAGCGAAGGTAAACTTTGTCTGTTTTATCTGTCTTTATCGGCCAACCAAAATTTTTTTTAGTGCTCTTATACCGAGAGTGCTCTTATATCGAGAGTCGACTGTAATAACATTGAGCTCACTCTGTTACTACAGTATTGTAAACCACCCCCCCCCCCCAAAAAAAAACAATTTGGTCATTCTAGGTACATTGGCCATATAAGAAGCATTTTTGGCCATTTTTAAAGGAAGTAAGGGCTGTATAGGGGAGGGGAAAGGACAAGTAAGGGGCTACTTTCTAAGAAGGACCCACTCAAAAAAGAAAACATCTTGAACATAGCTTTGTCAACTGGGCTCTAGCGTATAAAAAAGCTCTGGCATGCATGCTATTTTCATGCATCCAGAGCTGCTTCTTAAGTAATTTTTCTCTCAGGTATGCATGTGCACGCATATCAACTCCAAGCCCTCGAGCCCCCGTCGCCCCCGTTTATAATCCAGTAGAGTCCTCACTCTGATCGCTTGTGGTGTCGGAGGACACGATAATTGGCTCTATGTAAGGTGTTGGTGTGATCTCCATTTTAGTCCTGAAAGGTTTCGTTTGAATACCCAACACAAAAACAAGTATGGAACCTGTAATGCAGGTCAGTGTGGATGGTCCCAAAAGGAGAAGGAAGAAAGCCTATCCTCCTGAACTTTTGTTCCTCTCCAAGCAAAGATAAATCTGGTTCTCCTTCGAAAACCTGCAACAAAACCCATAAAAAATAGACATTTTTTAGTAAGCCAACTTTAAAAAATACCCGATAAAATATCACAAATGTTTCTGGACTTTGTTTTCTTACAAAATACCTCAAACAAAACCGTCATTAATACAGTCGACTCTCGATATAAGAGCACAAACTATCGGTCCCAATGGGTGCTCTTATATCCAGAGTCGAATGTAGTCACTAACAAAGCAAACCAACCGATAACTGGGAGTGAACCGAGAAGCCCTAAATAACAATAGTATTAGGTTGCTTTAATCAACGTGAAAAAATTAGCTGAATCCGTCCTGTTGCTTTTGGTTTTTTGCAAAAAGACCCTATGATTTTAAGAACGACACTCGGGTCGCCTCAGGCCCAACTCGCCTGGCCCAACTCACAGTTAACAAAACAATGTCCATTTTTATACTTGGTATGCATGTGCGCGCATTTCAACTCCAAGCTTCCGAGCCCCTTATTCCCTGTAGGGGGAATTCTTGAGAAATAAATACATTTTAAGCCTTTTTTGCCATAGTCCAATGAGGAAAAAAGTACAATACAGTAATACCATTTTTCTATATGCTATCACAGTAGATTGCGACTTTTTCTTTCTTAAAACGTGTGAAAGGACTTCCAAAAGCTGACTTTCTACCAACTCTTCTTGGTATTCATATAAGCCCTAGTGCATTTTAAGGAAGGTCCCTATCCTAGCCCTAGGGGCTAGGATATACAAAAAAGTTAAACTTGACAATAAGTTGGCTGTCTCTACTTACATAATCACGGATTTCAAGAGGGTGGACAACTGGTGATAGAGAGCTGTGTGCACGTTCACATTTTCATCTTGTTGGTTTCTGTCCACACGAACAACCCTGAAAATTTAGGTCTAAAAAAGGGGACAAAGGTGCAATGAGCGCGGTCTACCAAGACTCCAACGGCAGAGAATCGCCGTCAGCTGTGTGGAGCAGAAAGTCCAAGCTTAGGGCACCACACTTTGGGGGATAGCTGTAATTAGGACAAGCAAATAGATGTGCACAACGAGAGTGATGTAAAATTTGCCACTTTTTCACACCAGACTTCATGTAGGCAGCAATTTCTCCAATCTCGTCCACAATCAAGTTGAACCAGTCAGGAGTTTCGGGATTGGGAGAGCAAGAATGCCCCACAGCCATTTGACCCATTCGAGCCTGTAAACCAAAAGACATGAGAGGAACAATGTGAAAACCATCAAAGTTTCATGCCTGCACAACGGATTGCACAAGTCGAGTGCAGAAATGCTTCATAAATTTGATAAAGTCTTTCTCTTTCTCACTCATTCCTGCTCGGCTAAACTATTGTTGGCTCTACTGCGATATACCCACCCACCCCCTTCTCCTCCTATATTTTTTTTCAAAAATGTGTTTTAACCCCTCTATACCAGTTTCTATAGGACAAAAAAACTTTAGAGTTAGATTTACCACATTTTCATACCAGAAAATGGGTTTTTGCAGAAAAATGTTGACCTAAATTGACTTTTTGGGCGTTACATACTGGCATACCCCTCCTTTTCAATTTTTTGATTAAAATTTCAACTCTTTACACTTTTCCCTACAGGCTTTCATCCTCGAACGCTTTGTGTTTGTTCAGCTAAGAGGAGTCTCAGTTAGACTTAAGCTGGGTTACCTTAAGCTTACCTCCAGTTCCTCCTCCAAGAAAAATTGAAAATAGAAGTATACTACAGTAGCGCCACTTTTTGTCTTGGTTCCCCATGGCAAACAACCTTATAAGTGGTATTTCTGACACCAGGCACTACACTTGGACATACAAATAACCCTTAGGCTAGGCCAGCCTAGGTTAGCCTTGAACCAAAATATACCCTGTTTGACCCATCCTAAGTCTAAGGCTAGGTTAGGCCAGCTTAGGTTAACCGAGACCCAGTGTATACCCTGTTACAGGCCTAATCCCTTTAAAAATGTTGGTTTACCTAGGTCCCCCAAGTTTCCTCTAAGTAAAAAGCCGAAATTGAAATTTTCAATAACTCAATCTTTGAAAAGAAAAAGTGTGGAAAACAAGCTTTTTAACGTATCAGAATTGGTATAGAGGGGATAGAACACACTTTTGAAAAAAAAAATGATTGGGGGGTATATTGCAGCAGAGTCTTACTGATTTTGTAGAATAAGGCAAAAAAGTTTAAAAACAGAATAATTAAGACAAAAAATACCAACCTAGCCACACTATCCTGCCGCATCATCCTTGGTTTATTGGTGATAAGCACAAAATTTTTGGCGAATATTCGCCAAAATCAGGTGCTTCCTCCGAAACTTTAATAGTTATCTTTGAAAAAAGGGAGAGCGGGAATTTGAATGTTGTATTTTGCTTACTCGGCAAATTTTCAAAAAATTTGGAAATCATAGGGCTTAATCCAAGGCTGAAAATCAGAAGAAAAGACTACCAAAGGCAAGAGCTAGAAGAGGATAGCAAAGACAGATAAGAGAGCATTTAAGATTCTTATACACACATAGTTTGTTTCTATAAGTTTAGTTTGTCGTAAATTAGCGAAAAATTACTCTCAATATAAGACAGACTTGGTGGCGCTCTCAAGGCTGTACTTAAACCAAGCTGTGACTGGGTAAAAATTTTTGCATAGATGTCTACGCCAGGAAAAAACTACGTCTACAACGCCAGAGCGATTATTATCGCAAGTACTCTAAAATAAATTTATGTCTTGGAGGACTGCATTTAGTATCGGAGACCCATGAAAGTGTATAGAGCCCACAAAAAACAATTCTCGACACTACTCGGTTATAACCTCGAACTCTCAACCCCCCTTAGCCCTCTTTTTGAAAGTTGAGATGCGCACAAAAGTATGCCTGAGACACAGATCACTCGAGAACAACCTGTGGTGAAAATACGATTTTGAAGACAAAATTTTGTTGAGCGGGGTTGTTGATTATTATAAAGTTTTTTTGTTTGTTTTTCCTTTTGAACTAGATCTAATTGCATAATCAATTCCAAATTTTTACAATATATTCCATGACATGCCATTAATTGAGAAACATTGGGCAGAAGCAAGAGGACGCTAATCAATGGGCTAGACACAAAGGGCATAGAGGCAGAGCAAAGGAAATAAATTTTTCTCACTCCTTTTCCTTCCAAACGCTGTGTGCAATGGAGAGCAAGGGAGCAGAGACGCAGAAGTGGGGGAGGAAGCCAGAAAAAGGACACCATTATGGATGCAGTTGAGGGGCCGTCTCATTTTCTTTCTTCACCACTTCTACAAGGGGTGTTCTTCTCCAAATACTAAACTTTGCCGGTAAACAACGATTACTCAACTTTTTTGTTTGGGATTCCTTGATTTGGATAAAGCGTTCAAGACTTTAAACTACAATATATTCCCTTAGCACTGTTTATTGACTCAAAAACTTTAGTGCAAACATTGCAGACTAAAAGACTATGCGCTACCCGACCGCGAAGTCGAACAATGTGATCGAGGAAAACTGTATCGCATTAACCCCTAAGTCACAAAAACTCAGCAACCAATACTCTTTTGCCCCTATTAACAGTAATAGGGGCAAACACTTACATAAGTTTAAGCCTAAGAAATTACCCTTTGATTGAAGTTATTGTAGTATAACTGGCCTTATAGTAAGATTTTAGGCATGGAACAACAAAAGAATAGTCTGCCTTCAAATGCCAACATCAATTTTTCTGCTAATCCTTTTCCCTCCACATTTCCAGGTGATTTTGACGGCTATTTTGACAGATTAGGATATTTACAAATATGTGTTTGAAGGACTGAATAGTGTGGCAGCAACAAGCAACGTGGTTACTTCACCTCTTTTCATGTCTTCTCTGCAACAATTGTCCACTGGAGCTGCAGCTGGCTTTTTGCCTTCAACCAATCAATTAGGTTCTTCGTGGAATGCTCAATGCCAGCAAACTGCTTCTTGGATAGATCAGGTAGCTACAAATATTATATTCTATATTTTGTCTTAAAGATATCAATATTAAATTTGGCAAAGATGTCAAAAGTTGCGGTCTTGGTTGTCGGTACAAGTTGACAAAAATGTCGACCTATCATTACTTCAACTTCTGGATTCGGATCATTTGAAATCTGATGTACTACTTATTTACGAATACTTAAAAAATGCCCAGCTCCAAACTTAGACTTAGCTTTAACTTTTTCTGTTGCATGAGATTAATTTAGGCTAACAAGATGGCTGCCATTTTGCCCATGTACAATGCCCTACAGACCGCTGTGAATGCAAGGTTTGAAAACATTATTGGGTCGATGCATAATTAACGTCGGTTTTTTTGTTTCAAGTTTTATTAAACAACACCAAGCAAAGTCCATAAATAAATATTTTTAATTGATTACTCTGGTATGTAATCACCTTTCACTACAATAACGACTTCCCATTTACTTGGCAGACAATCTATTACACGGACAAAGAAGCAGAACGGACGATGGTGGATTGATTGACCTCGAATTGGCTTAACTATAGTATGAGTAATTTGTCCAAAATGCCTAAAAACATGTTATAAGGCTATTTTAACTTTTAAAACCGGTATAAATCAGCAAAAAAGTATTGGGAGGCCACGTTAGAGCACTTTTTCAGAATTTTTTTTAGCTTTTTTTAGCTGTTTCGTATCACAGCCCGTCATTTAGGACCTTTGGGGGTTACCTGGATACCGCAATAAGGCTTCCATTAAGCTTAGGCTTTAGGCCTTAAGCCGATCCCCGTTAGCCGTACACATATAAATAAGGTGTTTTCCTTGGGGGACCAAGTCAAAATATAAACTTTCACTTAAAAATGTTTTTTTCCAAAAAATTCTCCAATGAGTCTTCCCAATATTTTTTTGCCCTTTTTTATCGTTTTCAGCATTTAAAACGGCTTTAGAACGTCGTTTTAGAAATTTTTGGGCAAATCACTTATACTTTAGTCGGGCTCCCGCTGTCCACACTTTTTCAAAATAATAGAGCAAGATATGATGGATAATTTTCGACTCGCATTTTGCTACTAAAATAACGATGCATATCGTCAAAAAAAGAAAATCCAAACTGTTAACTTTTTACAAAAACATTTAGCACAAAAATTTCGGTGTATATCAGGCATGTACCCAATACAATATCATTTAAAATATCATTGCCCAATTTTCAGTGATCCCTCCTACATTCAACAAAATCTTAAAAATCAAGCGGCTGTTGTAGGTATATATTTTTCCATTGTCTTTTACGATTTTTTTAGTAAATTGGGAACTGAAAATTGTTTTTAGCTGCAGCCGCCTGCATGCCCAATGCACTGTTTTTTCCTCCCCAGCCCCTGAGTGCCGTTACTGAACCTTCCTCCAGCATGTCCTATTCCAGCTCTTCTGACCAAACAAAAAATTGTAACCAAAGGCCGTGGAATGAGGCATCTCCACCCAGTTGTTCACAGTCGACGAGTACTTGCTCGCACGCTGCGTCTAATGAAGGGGTCGAGTCCCCTCTCAACAACACAAATATGGCAGTGAATGAAGGCAGCAAGAGTGGTGCTGGCAATATAGCTTCTTTAAGGCTCAGCAATGCTTCTATGGAGGAGCTGTCTACACTGGAACTGCACGACTTTGGAGAATATTTCACAGAAAGGGCCAAAGAGTTGGGAAATGCATTCCCTGGATCTTTGTTTGGAGTGGAAGACACTTTGCTGACTTCTACTTCCAAAAGCTTGTCTATGGAGCAGAGGAGTAGCTCTTGTGAGACGTAAGTGCATTTTTTAATTTATGCATTGAATTATTGAGTGCCCATTCCATAAGCATGGCGCAAAATTCCCGTTTTACCGGGTCAGAAAAAACCCGATCGATTTGCTTGCAACTCTGAAGATGCCCCTCATGATGACCTCAACAGTGACACAACTTCCTATTAATCTTTCGACGGTTGATCCTATTGTCGGCAGTGACCAGTACGCCGCTTCTTGCTTAATCCTCATTGCTTTCTGTTTCTTCGAATAGTCTTATAGCGTTTTAAACTGTTGTTTTCGGAACTCATCTGGCTTTTTCCTTGCTGATGGAGCTTGATAATCGCCAGTCTTAAATCTCATTCCTAAAAGTAACTAATATGAGAGTTATAATGTATATCAAATGAAAGAAGGGGAAAAGGGCTTTCAAATGACACTAGTGTTGGCCTCCCTCGCTAACGGGCGGGATATTAGCAAAAGAATCAAGGATGGATGACGAAAGGAATTTTCGGCACTTTTAGTCACGGGAGGAAGGGATGCAACCCTGAATGACACCATACACTATGCTTGATAGGGTACATGTCATACTTAGAAATCAGATTTTAAAAGAGGTCAGAAATTTTTGCCCCACCCGGTACTAAAAGCTTTGAACTCTGGCCTAAGTATATGAACAACTTGAGCTACCTAAGAGCTCTACAAAGTAAACTTTAGCTGCTAGAAATTATTTAAACAAATGTTAGATGAACCATTTTAGCTTTAGCAAACCCTCAAGCTCTTCGATGCGCAGTCATGAAAGTATACACGATGAACAGCAGGCTGAAGAGCTAGCTAACGCTGACTTTGAGTTGGACAGACTGGTTTCATTAGTGGCCAGGCAGAATGATGCCAACATAATTGCTCCATTGCCTACTACCTCCTCTTCTCTCTTTAGCTTGGATGCCTTTAAAACTCCTGAAAAGGCTGACAAACAACTCCATTTGCTCAATCCACCGCAGGTATCTTAATTTTAGACCTAATGAGGGCCCACTAAATAAGCCAATATTTTAGTTTACACCCCCAGACTCTCCAACTAACCAAGATGGCGATCAAAAGCCCTCGTCGGCCATCTTATCCCTATCAAATCAACCATTTTCCTTTGCATCCCCCAAGCAAAGTGATGCTAAGAGTTGTTCTTCTACACCATCCACCTCCACATCTTTACAGTCTAAAGCTGACACATCAGCTGTGAGAAACAAATCTCCTGGCCTGCCATTGATGTTTCTGCCCAAAGTTTCTCCCAATAGACCACCTGTAAAAACCTCTTATGCAGGCGGTAGAATGGTGGGAATGGGAAGTATTGCTACTGCAGCAAAATCTACAAGAGTGCCTATTTATAAATCCAGCAAGTCGTCAATGTTTAGTGTAAAAGAGCTGGCTGGACCAAGCACATCATTTTCCCAAGGTTCTTTTTATAAGTAGTTTGCACGTAGCAGGTCGCGCGACATTCCTGCCCCGACACTTGACCCCCCAAAATTATTAAACCAGCTAAAGAGCAGCTAAACCACGTAGAGGGTAGATAAACCATGTGGAGGGCAGGTAAACCACCTGGCCATTATGCACCATTTTGCCTTTAGTTTTAGACCCTACACGGTTTAGGCTTGGGGTAGGCCGACATAGATTAGCCGTGAACCAATTCTCTGCTTTACTTAAATTTATTGGTTCACAGCTAACCTACTCTCTAAGTGGTTTAGCTACTCTCTAACTGGTTTGAAAATTTTTTTTGGTCGCAAGAGTAGGGGCGCAAATGTCGCGTGACCAGGTAGCATACTTTGCGATAATTGGTTACTTGTTGACGGGTTTCCAAAGTAATCACCAAAACCCATAAAAACTACTCTATTTTTCAGAAAAGCCAGATGACGCATTTAGTTTCACAGACGATGAGGAACCAGAGCCACCTGTTTTACCGCAACCTATCAAACCATCCAGCAGCCAAAAAATGGGCATTCAAAGTGTTTATGTTCCAGCTACAGCCAACAGTAGTGAGAATGAGTCGGTGTGTATTTGCTCTCTTCTTACCTACGCTAAACTCTTAACCAATTCAAACATTGCAGGACGTCATAAAACATGTTGTGCCCAAAAAACGTCATTTGGTGCAAAAGAATGTGGTTGAAGAGACAGACTCTACTTCATCAGTGCATAACCAATCTTCTTGCAGCATTTTGGGAGAGGATGGTAAGTAAAACTGACTATTAGTTGGTCCCCCTTAATATTCTCAACATATTTGCAGTCTTCAAGCATCCTTACGGGCATAGAATGCCTATACTCCCCTCCCATATCTCTTCCTCCAAAATATACACCACCAAATCTTTCTCATTTAGGTGCAACCTCACAGACCTCGTCAGCCCACTCATCACTGGCCAAATTGATTAGAGACCGGCGAAACAAAAAAGGATCCAGCTTTGTGAGGACTGAATTTGCTCAAGACAATGATTGTGTATGCTTGGATCAAGGATCTGACAGCCACTTGCCTGTGTACAAACCGCCATTAGCCACATGCTCCATTAAGATAGAGGAGCCGGATGAGCAGAGTGAGGTGGTCAAGTACGGCGATTTCATGATCTACTTTTGTGCGCAATAATATTGATCAGTTTAGATCAAAAGAGTCGCCCAGGCCTTCACTACCAAAACTGGTCATCAAATTGCTGACTGCCAAAAAAGAGCCAGAGCAAAGCAACGAAAACGAGCTTTTTGAGGCATTTAGAAAGGAGAAGAAAAAGCGGAAGAAGAAGAAGAGGGATAAAGACAAGGATTGGGTGATGGCTGGACAGGGTGCGTGGTTTAGTATCGTTCAACTTATGATTTTGGCTACTGGGTCTCGTATTTTAGAACGGTCAAAGAAAGAAAAGCACCATGCAAAAAGGAAGAAACACAAGAAGCACAAGAAAGAGAAGCGGAGAATGTCAGTCGAGTAAGCTATTCATTGCCTTCAAACAAATAGGACATCGCTCTCCCGAATTACAATACCGTATCAGTCAGTACATCGCTGCAAACATACCGTGTGTTCCGAAAGTTTCAAATTTTTTCTTCAATACTCGAAATAAATTGCTTTTGGTACCATTTAAAAGCACTATTTTTCTTATTTTGATTGGTATATGCACTTTATTTCCATCCACTGAAAATTTCCACCACCAGCTGCAACACATTTACGAAGTTAATTTTGGAAAATTGTCAATAGCTTTTTGAAACATTTCTTGTAAAATATCGACCCATTCTTTCACCAACCATGCTCTCAACGCAGCAATTGACCTGTGTGGCACAGAACACGCTTCTGATCCAAAATAGTCGAGCAGATTCCAGTCAGGAGAGTTGGGAGCCCATTCACCACCTCGCTTCTTCCACTGAGTGTCGACCTTGATGGCATTCGGAAAAAGACGCAAGATGCCTGCTCTTAGATCGGCTATTCTAAATCGTAAATATTATTGCAAACAATATACCAATCGAAAGAAGAAAAATAGGGCTTTTAGATGGTACTAAGCCTAAGATAATGTTTCAATTTTTTTAGAAAATCAATTTTTATTCCCAACATTGCGGACACATGGTAGTTGCCAAAAATAAGCTCAACCAGGAATTTGGCATATTTAAAAAAAAATTATAAGTGACCGGTAACCTGCCCCAAAATTGAAATTTGGGGCACTGAGTGGCAGTAATTCATAAAGTTGATGCTTAATGGTGCTCTTGGCGTCGATTTTTTTGCCCGCAAGTATGTACACCATCCCCACACTAGTGGTGCAGGCGTAATCTAGCAGTATGTAATCGTCACTTCCCAAATTTTAAACCAAAGCTAAAAAGCAGAACAAAAGAGAAGACTACCAAAGAGCACTGCAAGAAGACGATAACAAAGACAGAGAAGAAAGTCAGAATTTTTTACCGAAAGCTTTAGGATTCTAAATGTTAAGGAATCAACTTTTGCATTTTTTAGGCTTTAAAAAGTAGTTTTTAGTTGCGAAGGAGACCCCACTTCAAGCCCCAACCATTTGGACTCTGAAAGTTCTTCTAGAAAAACCTCATTCGCCGACGACAATTGGGAATCCACCTTATACAGCAAAAAGCGTCGTCAGATCAGCCAATGGAATGGCAGTGAGGAAGACCCAGCAGAAGCCGCCTTTACTATGGATGACAATTTTGTGTCTGCCAGGCCAAAAACCAACTGTGACACCAGTTTTGTCTCTGAAAGACTCAAGTGTTTCTCCAAAGTGGACGGTCAAAGTCTTTCTAAAGTAATTTTCACATTCAATCACTTTCTTCTCAATAAGTCCGCATTCAGGGAACTTTTCTAGTGGTCAAGGAAGAGGCATTCAAGCCAGACTGTCCTCTTTGGAAAGTGGACAATCAAAATTTACTTCAAAAATATCTGCCCCTCGTGCTCAGTAAACCTACTAGTGATGAGAAGGTAGAGGTTGGTCTTTTTTTATTTTCATTTTGTGAGGAGGTTGTTTGACTACTCCTTGAACTTCTACTCCTTTTGAACAAAAGTACCATTTTTGAATTAACTTTTTTTATTCTGAAGTCCCTTATAGTCAAAATGTTATGAGAAATCCGGTGCTAGTCGGTTATACCCTTTCCCCCAACATACTCGGTTATAACACGGAAGGAATAATTAAGGAGCTACTTTCTAAGCAGTGGACCCGTTAGTTATTCAAACCTATTTAGTGTTATTATAGGAAATTCGCCGCTACAAAAACAGTTCCACTGTGAGTTGTTACCATTTGCTTGTAGTTGTCGACAAAATAAGCGGTGCTTTCAGTACGCCGGCTGGTGTGAACAAATATCCGATGAATATCTCATTGTGGAGATTAGATATGTATGAACTTCATAAATACAATCCCACAAATAGTTGTGTATACTAATTTTAGGTGAAGCACAGCCGATCGGAAAACATAATTGAGCCAATTATCCCAATTGCCGACCTAATTCCAGCTGTTAGCTCTGAGATAGCTGGTCAATCAGCGGTTAGAAGTAGGTGCTGCAAGTCACATGAACTGCTTTAAAAAAGTCTTTCAGCGGATGAGGATGTAAAAAGGGAAAGGACAACCACCAGCGATGAGGTGCGCATGGGCGACAATGGATTGAAAGCGCATTTGAACACTTTTCTACATGCTCTTTTGAACCACGCCGTCACACTTAACTTCCTGCAGACTGTCAAGAGCACAAATGGTAGGGTCGAGCTAACATATCCACAAAATCCCACAATCGTGACTGCAAGCAGAAGGCTGCTTGATTTTTTTAGCGAAACCTGCGGGTGCAAATACAAAAAGGGCTTATTAGTCAAATATCACATACCCTCGCGGTCAAATACATCAAGAAATAAAGGGATATAAAGTGGATTTTTAAAAAGGCGAGAGCATGCTTCCATTGGTCACGCGACCTTTAGGCTCCGTCACTTGCGCTCAAAAGTTTTTAAACTTGGTGGAGGGTAGGTAAACAACTTTGAGGGTAGGTGAACCATAAGTTAGACCATGTGGCTCACCTATCTGGTTTACCTACCATCCAAATGATTTACCTATTCTCCAGTTAATTTACCTACCCTCCAGAAGGTTTACCTGCCACTTCAAGTGGTTTAGCTACTCTCTAGCTGGTTCAAAAACTTTTTAGGCACAAATGTCGCTGTTGTATACAAATACAGAACCAAAAGGCAATAGACTATTTAACAAGCTTTTAATAAGCAATTGTACTATACAACACAATAAAACAATAATAATAATTAGTGATGTGCATTTGCCTTCGGGCGGGATTTCGGGACGGGATTTTTAGCCAAAAAAATTTCGGGATCGGGATCGGGATTTTGGCAAAAAAAAATCGGGATCCCGTCGGGATCCCGAAGAAATTTTTGGGATTGTTTTCAGATGAAAGTTTTGGCTAGTTTTGGGTTTTTGCATGAAAAAACAGGCCCTTTGTGCTGTCACCCGACATTTTGATACATTTCTGGCACTTTGAACATTTCGCTTCGGTAGCTGACAACTTCTCGAAAAGCCCAATGCACCAAATTACACTCATCTAAAAACTACTTGTTTAGTCGATACAAAGAAGAAATTCAACTGTCATATATGATAGAAAAACATATAAGCGAGGGGGTAAAAGCAATAAAAAATTTCGTAAACATGTAAAAATTTTGAAGAATTTAATC
>BBSZ01008539.1:0-29058 GCA_000981365.1 Subanguina moxae
AATTCGCTGCAAGTGGAAACGGTGAAAGCTCTTCTCCAGGTACGGATCAACTTCGATATTGAATGTGCTGGCGTCTACAAGCTGCTTATGGAGGATGGAGAACTGAGAAAGAAAGTTCAGGGAATGGATAAATGGAGAAGATGAATTTATTTGAGTGATTGTTAGATATGTTATAGCATGACAATAAAGCGTTTGAAAACGATTCTAGCTTGTTTCGGAAAATGTACTTTTTTAAGACCCAAAATCTTTTTTTTTTGGCGCACTGTACTTTTTTTCAAAATTTTGAGTTCGCAGCCCTGCTTTAACATTATGAAGTCAAGCCATTCGTATCAAAACCTTGTTTATTTGTTCTAAATTCAGCACCAGACGACATCAATAGAGCAGGGAATTCCTCATGTGTGGTTGGTGGGCCCTGTTTGCTATTTACCAGCCCGTGCTTATCCATCTCCTTGCTGGCTAATTTCAACCAACACAAAGTAGTAGGAATTGGTTGTGCAACAACAACAAATTCCACTGCTAATTAAAATTCCATTGGATTAAGCTACTTTTAAGCATGCATGTGGTTGTGTGTGTGCGCAGAAATACTCAAGCAAAAAAGTTGGCTGTGTAATTCCGCAGATACCTTGTCACAAATAGGAGTTTTATTTGCAGTACATTCCAACAAATAGTTATGTCATTCACTTCACACCATAATAAGTAACTAGCCCATTCTCAAAACATTCTTCATCTCTTGCTTCTTCTGCGTAGGAATGCTGGAGAATGAACTTGTAGCTGTGTCCCAGTTCTCCTCTATCCACTTCACTGTTCTGCGAAAGTTTTCTTCTTGACTGACTGCAGGCTGGTAATTGAGAAGAAGGCACTAAAATGTTTTTGTTAACTATGGAAATTTAAGTCAGGCACAAATTTGAAACTGCAGCCAGTCTTCCCTCTGCCCAATTTATTTTTCCTCAAATTGTTACATGCTAAAAAGGTAATGTAGGTTTAAAAAAATATAACAAAAGTTTAGTTTTCCCTTGGTTTATCAAGCTAGTCTTTTCTACCCTTGAACCCATGAGCATAAAGCCCCATAAAATCTTAGTTAAAATCCCAGTTAGAGGTGGTTTTTGACAATTTTTCTAACATCAAATGAATAGTTGGCTATATCCTCCCCCCTTCCCCCAAATCGATTTTTCCCAAAAGTGCTTAGAAACCATTTTTATGTATAATTTATGCCAAAAAACTTTGTAAAAGGGCTGCTCAACCATATTTTTTGGGAAGAAGGGCTGTATAAGGGAGAGAAAGGGACAAGGAAGGGGCAACTTTGTAGGAAAAGAGAAGATCTTGAACATACAGGGTGGCTCAATTTTGTCTCCCAAGTTGTTTTTGGCCGTAACTTTTTAAATTAGCGGTATTTTGCAGATATTTTTTTATTCGAAAAATGAGACGTTAGGAAAGCTAATGACATCAAACTTGCTCATAACACATTGATAACACCCAGAAATTAACAAAAGAAGACAATGAATAATTTTAACAAATTATTCAGTACTGCCTACAGCCATTACCTTTTTATATGTTTGAAAGTAAAACTCTCGACTTAAAGGACATTTATTTTGGCGGTCCCCAGGGTGCTTTTATATCCAGTCTCGACCCTATAACAATGTAGGAAGATAAAATTTTTACCTTGCTCTCTTAGCGGAATAAGTCAAAAAATGTAGACTCAGTTAAAAAAAGCCCTCTTTTTATTTTTAGCATGTAATTATTGAAAAACGTAAGAAAGAGGTAGAACAAGATATTTAAAAAAGCTTGGGTGAGTGCTTACACACAAGTTGAATCAAAAATATTGTCCCACCTGTTTTCGATCTGAAAATCCTATTCCAAAAGCGAACAACCAACGCAAAACTTCAGAAGAGAGATCTGCTTTGCTGGGAGCTTTTCCTAAATATTTTGGCTGAAACTTGGTGGTTTATCTTTTAGCTAAAACCTGTATAATAAGCAATGTATTCGCTTAAAAGGGATGCTACATATGAGTAAAAGTAATTTCTGGTTGGTCCGACATGATAATTCAAAGCTTTGATTATTGGCTTGATGAACTATAAAAGGTACAAAGTAGATGAGTATGATAAGCTAAAAACTACATTAAAAAATACGTTTTTCCGCAGTTTTTTTACCAAAAATGTTTTTTTAATCAAAAATTTTGGTTTTTTTTTATCATAATATCGGGAAAAGCCAGGTTGAAAAATAACTCTTGGCTTCCCAACTAACTCCAACTTTCTAACGTAACCTTCTAACTTGAAAACTTGCAAACTGGCTGACAAGAAAGTTGGAAGGTTACTAGTTGTTGATCAATCGAAAAGTAATACTTGGCCGAATCTGGTGCAAAAAGTGTTGTCCATGCAGTAGAAGAATTCCCCCGAGCACTTTCGGGGGCTTGAAAACAACAATCGCATGCATTTTTCCTGTAATAAGAGAAGATCAAAGAAACGGAATTTGTTTGACCAACCATCATCGCAGCCAAATTGCCAGCATATATCTGAACACAGAAGATTAGTCAATGGAGACAAGCTAATCACTGACATATTGAAGCAAGCCTCTGGAACTACCATGCAAACACACCGGAATGCAACCATTATACTTCGCAGCCATCTTACTCAATGCCATTGGCAGCTTGGTGTCACCTTCTCCATACACAAAAGTGGGTCTGAGAAACACTCCTTGAAAAGTCTCACCTAGAGCAAATCAATAATACATATATGTATACTGCTCTTCAAGTAAATGAAAAGTAGAACCACTTTGCAATGTTTTTGTCATATATAGTTCACGTTATTATGGGCCTATCCTTGGTCTCATAATAATCAACATAATGATCCTAGTGTTCAAGAACAAGTAAATGCGGTAAAATAGAATAAACGAGATGTATTTACGACATATCCGACAATTTTTTTCATCCCAGTTTCGACTTCTTTTACCAATCCCGACTGATTACTCCAGTAACTCTGAACATAAATTCTGAATTTTATTGTGCACAATTGGATCGTCTGCAAGCAGCGTTGAAGAAAAAACGACCACACAAGCGTCAGATTCTTTTTCTGCATGACAATGCCAAGCCACATGTTTCAAAGGTCACAAAATACCATTGGACTTCATTGGAACGTTCTGCCTCATCAGCCGTATTCTCCTGATCTTGCGTCAAACGGCTACAAAGTTTTCAGATCTTATATTGCACTAAAGTTGAAATTTGCGCACGACTTGTTTTGCTCATGTCCAATAAGAAAGTTGTAAATATTTAGACCAAATCAAAGCAAATTTTGAAAAAGACTATCTGAAATTGACCTAGCAACTGTTTGCTCACCGTTGGGTAGCATCTTCCCGACTTGTTTTCTAGCGCAAATTTCGGCTCTGCTCACGCTCTCACCTAAAATACACCATAAGTTTCAAAGATAAGTATTGAATCAGAAACAAACTGAACATACCATACTGTCCAAGGAGGAAAGAAGATGGTAAATTGGCGTGGATCACTTCTGACGGGCCGAAATTGTCTCCGGGTGGAAGATTGGCTAAAATTACCGAATATTTCAGAAATTTTGAATTTCACACACCAAATGCATCTCCTACAAAAACGAGATTCTGGACATTGGCTGAAAACATGGCATCTAGCAGCTTTTCCGTTGCTGAAATCCAGCTTAGTTACAATCTTTAGAAGATTATACTTTTGCGAGACTAAACTATTTTTTTCCACACTTGCATCGGGTTACACATACTTGCTAAGGTAAAATAAGACAGCCCCAAAACCACCTACGCAGGCACAAAAAGCTTAGAATTGAGATACACACACTTGAGACATAAATGGCTATATGTACTTTCACCCCTCAAAGTAATCATTTATCTCGTCAAAATAATTTTTTACCCCGTCAAATTTGAATTTCGCGAAAAATAATCATTTATCCCGTAAAATTACTCATTTACCCCGTCAAAATTACTCATTTACCCCGTCAAATTTGAATTCCCGCAAAATGATTATTTATGATTATTTTGCGGGAATTCAAATTTGACGGGGTAAATGAGTAATTTTGACGGGGTAAATGAGTAATTTTGACGGGGTAAATGAGTAATTTGACGGGATAAATGATTGTTTTGCGGGAAATTCAAATTTGACGGGGTAAATGAGTAATTTGACGGGATAAATGATTTTTTTTCGCGAAATTCAAATTTGACGGGGTAAAAAATTATTTTGACGAGATAAATGATTAATTTGAGGGGGTAAATCAATTTGAGCCGACATAAATTACTCGAGAACAAGCTCTGGATGCATAAAAATAGCATGCATACCAGAGCTTTTTTATTTCGTTGTTTGCATCCTATTTACACTTCCCTTCTTAATATGGTCCCCGTAAAAAGCTTTTCTTAAAAAGTAGATTTTCAACAAAAAAAAAGTTGTCTTGGAATATGGTTGATCACCACCTAGAAAGACCTTTTTTACACGTTTCACATGCTATCACATCAAAATGGTTAAACAAGGGTATTGAACATGGTTATTAAATGGTTAATTAACCGATTAATTTAAAAATTTTAACCGGTAAACAAAGATCAGTTAATAAAAATTTGAACAACTCAGTTCTACATCAAATAATCTGACTCAACTAAAATCCATTTTTGGCAGCTTTTTAGTCTACTTTGTGTTTTAATATCAATATCTTAGGCAACTATGAGCGAAAAAAAACCGAAATTATGAAATCACAAAATTTATTGGGTTGATAAATAATTTTTTGTCGTTTTGTTTGATTGCTTGCCTAACCACGCTCTCCTGAGCACATTGCAAAGCATAATATAGTATTTGAAAGTGCTCGAGCCCATCTGTTACATTGTTATCGTCCCTTTTTTATTTTCACTAATTTTACCCCATTTTTAGGATTTTGAAATGGCCAGCCCTGCTGACCAAAAACAGCACTTTCGATACTGCTTCTCGACGCCTTTATTAAGGATCAAAAAGCCACCGCAGCAGCTCGGGATATTTACGAAGTGTATGAAGTGGGATCTATTTCAGAAAAGACAGCTCAGTACTGGTATGGTAAATTCAAAAATGGCAATTTAGCCCTTAAATACACCCCCCGCCACACCAATAAGTCATCCAACTTTGATAAGGATCAACTTCGGGCCTTGTTGGAGGAGGATGGGCGTCAAAACCAAGGGAAATGGCCGAGAAGATGGGCTCTTCACTCATCAGACCATCTGCAACCACCTGAAGTTTATGGGATTCACTCAAAAATTGAGAAGTAGGGTGGCACACTAATTGAATGAAGAACAAAAGGAAAAGCGGGTTCTGTTTGCCACTCAAAATCTTGCTCGTGCCACCCGCGGCCATAAGGACCGATTCCTGTACAGTCACTGGAGACAAGAAGTGGTGTCTCTACGTCTATATAAAGCAATAGAAAGAGTGGGTGGACCCAGGCGAAACGCCAAAGCCGAGGATTAAACAGGATCTCCACACAGAAAAGAGAATGATTTGTGTCTAGTGGGTCTGGGAGGGCCTTGTGCACTGGGAGATGCTTGAGAAGAAGGAAACAGTCAATAAGAACCTCTGCACATCCCAGTTGCACCGAGTAAACGAGGCTCTTCAGCAGAAAAGACCTGGCAGAAGAGGCCAAGTCATCCTGCTCCACGACAACACCAGACCCCATGTTGCAAAATTCATCCAAACCACCATCAAGGAGCTCAATTGGGAGGTTCTCCAGCACCCACCCTACTCTCCCGACCTTGCTCCAACAGACTACCACCTTTTCCGCTCCTTGTCCAACCACATGAGGGACCTAACCTTCGACGACGAGGAGGACCTAAAAAACTAGCTCAACGAGTTCTTCGAGTCCAGACCCAGCGATTTCATGCATAGTGGCATTGACCAACTGGTCGAAAGGTGGGAGCAAGTCGTAAGCAATAATGGAGAATACATAATTGATTAAATTGTTGCTATTTTCCATGAAAAATAGCTAAATATTCGATAAAGAAAAACGGCAAAAAATTATTTGTCAACCCAATAAGTAAAAATAAGTACTTAATTCCAATACTCTAGTTTAGAGTAATAACCTCGTACTGTACTTTAGCCAAAAATATTTTTTGCGCCTAAACAGGTTTGCCTTTTTTGTAGATTTGGCTCTAAAAAAGCACCATTGAGATTGTCACGCAAATATTTCTGATTGAGCGTTTCCACATCCGCTCTATATAAATATTCCATACGCTTCTTAGCCAAGTGGAACACAAAATTACAGCCGGCAATAATTTTTTCGAGTCGATCACAATCTTTGACCAGATCACAGCAGTGATGTACGATTCGGATCTGGTGAACACAGTCTACAAATAAATTAAATTAACTCAACTCATACAGAAAAGCTCACTGAAAATCGGGGTAAATGGTTTCCGATCAATAGTGATGATCTCATTAATTGAATCAGTAGAATTCTCTTGCAAATGCCGTATAAAATGTTGAGCCAGGAATCCGTTGGCTCCTAAAATTGGCTATTCTCCACTAGGATACACTAAAGTTTTGACAATGCATTTTAATAAACACCAAACTACCTGTTATAGCGATAGTCAGCATATCAATAAATCATAAGAAGTACACAGAGAAGCTACCAATGAATTATACTTCAGATATTTACTTCCACCTCTTGACAGCTGAAATTATAAATTATGGTAGGAGTATAGTTAACACCCTCCACTTTTGGGTCTTTTTTTATCACTCAAAAGCCAGCTTTGACAACTTGTTTACTAGTTTAAAGCACGTAAAGGTAGCCAAAGTGTTTCCTTGCACATTTCTTAATTTTCTTTTTGGAGTTTTGGTGCCCCGTGGATGTGTACTTGATGTTTTTTTCTTACTTTCTGGCTTTGAAACGTGTTTCCTGTACTAATTGAGCTATATTGCGTTTATTGATTTTCGTTTACAATTGAGGTACATTGAGCTGTATCGGCAAACATCGAAAAATATATTAAAAATTATCTTTTACCTCTTCGATTTTACAAACCTCTTTTAAAATTCTATAATTAATACAGGAAAAAAAGTTTCAGAAACTAAAAATAAAAGAAAAATTCACACCAAGTGGACATTTACTGGGTTCGGTTGGTGCATGGCTGAATATGCATAAATACTTAAACTTGTTGAGCTTTCTTTCAAGACAGCACAAAAATACATAAAAGCCAATACAATTATTTAAAGTAAATGTGATTTTTTGGGAAACGTTTCTCAAAAATCCACATTTGAGTTTCGGAGGAAACACCCATGCACCATTTTTTAGCGTGAAAAACTCTTACTCGCCTCCCCTCGCTTACAAACTCTCACTCGCTTCTTAGGCGGGTTTACGGGTGAGTAAGAGAAGCGATGAGAGTTTTGAAAACACTGTCATGGGACCAACAAAAAAAAAATTAAAATTGACAACGAAGAAGCTTCTGTTCTTTCAGTTTTTTAAAAATTGCTAAAAAATTGACAAAAGTGACTTTTGACTAAAAAAATGACCCAAAAGTGGAGGAAGGTGTTAACTGGTACTCCAGTTTGTCGGTTACACGCCTGATGTGTGTGGAAACCGCATTTTTGCTCGTTTTAAACCATAAAACATACAAAAATCTTTTTTAGGTGAAGAAAGGCCATCTTTGACAGACCATTTTTAGCAAAAAAAAAAACATTTTTTTAACTCTTGGCGGAGCAAAGTGAATTAAGTCTAGAAGCTACTCAGGTACCCGATCAATCATTCTTCACCTCGTCTTTCTAAATGGAGTTAGGCAAAAAAGTATTCTTGCATGTATTATCAGAAATCCTACTCGGATTGGTTTTGCAATTAATTCTATGTGCGCATCTATCTCGAGATCCACTCCGGAAGCTTGGAGTTAAAGGTGATTTTTTTATTTTTAAATCTTACGATCAGTAAATTTTCATGTACCAAGGCAAGGCAAAAGCAGTATTTGGTCAAAAAATTAAAAGAAGATGAAATAAGGTATGTGGGCTATCAAGCTTAAAAGGAACCAAGTTTTTCTTTTCACTGAGTTGTTGGCTATTGAAGCGCAATGCATCTCCTACTTGTCAATTACCAATGCAAAAGCAGTCAAGTTATCAAAACGAGGAAGAGGTTTTACAAACACGAAAGTGGCATATCTTGCAGCATACGAAGCAAATCGAAGAACAGGAAGCAATTCAAGCAGCAGAAGTGTAAAGCATTTAAAACAGAACAGGGGATCAAGGCAAAGAAGCCTATGGATTCTCATACAGGCTCAATAATTGTAGAGATTGATTGCATCAATCTTCCGAAAATAATCGTGATCACAACGATAGTCACTCAAAACAATCACAATTGCAAAAAAGGAAAATGTTTATCCCTAATAGAATATACATTAAAAAAATTCTAGAAAATCTTGTTTTTATTTTTAGAAAGTCAAAAGGGGTCAATCAATATATTTGTGAAAGTGCATTAGAGGTCATTCACAAGAAGAGAGAGGCTATAAACCAAGAAGGTGTGGTTTCAAAGTGATGAGACTCTCCTCAAACCTTCCTTACTTATACAGACACTTGTTTATGGCTCAACCATTGCCAATTTTACCATTTTTAAATAAAAGAAGTATTTTTTTCTATAAGAAACCAGCTGTCTATCCTAAAACACTAATACAGCCGGTCTGCAGAAAAAAGCTGTGCGCAACATCTCTCTTTCTTTCTACTGCAGATTAAGTAAAGGCTGCAGATCCCGAGTGTCGATAAGGCACGATTTTAATCGTCATTGATCCTCTAACACTATCCACCACGAAAAAGTTGGGACTGAACACTAAAATTTTGGAATGTAGACTATTAAGTTGTCCGGTAAGTAGGTGCAATTTTGAAAATTTAAAGCTTCAGCTAGCTAAATCAGCTAGGTCGGCTCCTATGCGCTTAAAAAATTTTCCAAAGTATTTTTTCCAGCTATTTTTACTCAAAACAATTTAAAATCTCTTAAATAGCCAAAAGTTTGTAAAATAAAGGTGAGCCTAATTGCTTTTGTGACCCTAACACCTTAATCACCAAAAAAGAAATTTATTTGGTCCCTTATAGCAAAAATAAGCAAATCCGCCGAACATTCTCGTTATGGTGTCTATGACTTATATAAGACTTATGGTGTCCTAGATCCCGAATCTTGCCCTTGGAGCTCAAACCAAGGATTACACTTGGATCTGGTTACCAAGCTATTATGATCACACAATTTCCTGAAGGGACTTCCAATACACAAAATAAATTTCAGACAACTGCTGATGCCTGGCTTTTGAGAGGCTAGTTAGAGCAAGCTAATAATGTCAGAAAAGCTACTCTTTAACATATAGATATATTCGTTGAATTTTTATATTCTCAATCAAAGAAACTCTGTGAGATAAGATCAACTCTTTTCATTGAAAAGAAACCTTTTTTTTGCTTAAAACATTTATGTGGACGTACAGGGTGTACCAGTTGGTGTTTAATAGCGATTTGCACTTCTCTTTGGCGTAGGGGCGTTTGAGAGTTGTAAACGACAGTATCTGTGCATGAACTCGTGTTTTTCGTCAAAATTTGGCCCCAGAAGAGTCAAACAACAAAAAAATAAAAGTGCAATCGTTAGATGGATTTGAACATGAGACTCCCAAAACAGCAAAATCTTACACTCTACCACTACACCATGCAAACACCTCGTAAAATTCAAAATGGACCTTTTCGGATAATTCGGATAACTTAATTCTATACCCCGCTTTGCACGCAAGGCTTAAGAAGTGTCTGAAGTTGCAAAATTGCAAATCTTTTAAAAAACTACATTTTTAATCGACAAACAAAGCTTTATTGACAAAAACAAGAAGATGCAATACAGTTAAATCTCCAGTTGACGTGACACCGGTTAAAAGTCACTTGATCGGTTATTAATCGGTCAATGAGAGATTTAGGTTTCTGAAAAATAAAAAAACAAACACAAAAGTTGCAAAAGATACTTTGAAGTGCCCTTTTTTGCTTTTTTTCTCTACCTGCTACTGAAAAATACACTTGGATACAAAAATATTTTTTGCACATCGCTCTTACACCCGGTGACCAACTAGCCGACCGACATCTGATTTAATTTACAAAATATTCTTTAATAAAGAGTAAAAATAAGTTTCGAATAAAAGAGGTCTGCGTATAAATTCCACTCATTTTTGAAAAATAGTTTATTAACAAAAAGCATAATTCATAAGCAATTGCAACAAATTAACTAACTCAAAGACCTACCCGAATGAGAATCGCAGGAGCTTTAAAACTAGTTTGTATAAAAAGTACACAAATTATGTAGCCAAACTTCCTCATTTCGAATCAAAATACTTTTGTAAAAATTTTACTACTTTATCAGCTCTTTTCCATTTGAGAAGCCAAAAACCGGACAGCATTTTCAACTGTGTATACCTCCAACAACTTTTGTGCATAAGATCCTGAAAATATGAAGTTAGCTTGCAGGTTCAACCACAAAAGCGACTCTATTGCGGTATGACCATCTCCCCATATTTTTTTAAGTGTATTTTAAACTCATCAACGATTTTTTACATGCTAAAAAGGATAACGCTGTAACGAGATAAAACAAAAACCGAAAATCTTGAATTTTTGAAAAAAATATTTATTGCGGGTCGAGGAGATGTTTACATCACACTAGAACCGTGAAAATTAAGAAATTAGCTGACCGTATCCATCACCATCGCAAAGAGAAGGGCACTTCTTCAAAAAAAGCATAACTATTTCCTTATCCGATAAGCTATAATCTGAATCATGTTGCCTAAATTTCTGAATACATTAGTTTGTCTTTAACGACCTATTGAAAAACAACCAAGGACAATCTTTGTCTGCACAACGCCCTAAAATTGTACTATAATTTTCTCCATTTACAAATACAATTGAACAATGACCGTGCAGTTGGAAAGGACCTAAAAGCAATCTTTTTCATTAATATGCTTAATCAAAAACATGACTTACACAATGGCTTTGAGGGATCAATTTTGTTTGCGAAAGCTGGATGCTTAAGAAATTTGAAAGGAAAACTCTGGTCCAACCTAAAAAAGATGCATATTTTGCTCGGACGAGGGTCATTCACGTGAAAAAGTGCAAAAACTTTTTTGGTCATCCTACCCAGCTTGTTTTTGGTAACCCAAGTCAACATTCTCTTTTTTAGAGGTGGGGAGAGTTGTTAACCCCAGTAAAACCCTTTCCCCAATTTCGTTTTCTTTCAATATTCCAAGCATGAAATTAAGAAAAAAAAAACTATCACAAAGTCTCTTTTTAACCACAATAGACCTGTATGAGCGAAGGTTTAGGAATGGAAGTAATGGCAGCTTTTCGTCATCTCCCTCATCCACCAAAACTCGCCTTCTTTTTCTTTTAACAAGTGCTTTGGCTGCGCTCAAATTGTTTGAAACCTCTGCAATTCTTAGAATATCCACAGTCTTTGGGACATTCACGACATTTTCTACTACAAATTTCAAAATATTAAAACGGTTTTCATCTAAAAAAAATAAACCATTGTTTTGAGTAGTCTAAATAAGAAAAAGTTTAGCTAAATCAAATTCTTGAAACGCAAAAACTTACTTCTTTAAACGACTCTTTAGCAACCACAACCTGTCCGCCTAGTCCATTTTGCATGCTTGAATATTGACTATTTGCAGTCTGCCGAGCTATAGATCGCGCGTTTTCAACCATTTTTGGGGGGCTATTCTTCGCCCTTTTCATTTTTTCAACAGCTAAAATAAGAAAAATATAATTGTGTTAGAGCCTGCACTCCAAAGGACTTTTTTCTCAAAATTATGGTTCAAATTATCATAAGCAATTTCCATCATTGTATTAAAGATGAAAATGAAAAATTTTTGCCTACTTCAGGTTTAAGCGTAAATTTTGCTTTGGTTCCCAAATTCACATGTTGATCAAAATTCCTTTTTTCCAATAAAATATAGAAATGTCAAAAGACTTGCCCTTTTGTTGTTTTTGGTGTGTATTAGAATTGCTTGCAAGGCATTTAAAAGAATTTTGAGAAAATTTGTGTTAGGGATCGATAGGCTCCAGTGGTGTCGAGAATAGATATTCATCCAAAAAATTAATAATTTACCGTTGTTCTTGTTGAGTGTATAAACAGGCAAGGCAGAGTTCTTATTGACAATAGCTTTTGGCGAACTGGTTTGGGTACCCTTGGCGATCATCTCCGGTTTGGCGTCCCACTTATTTTCCAGAGCTTGCTCGCACACAGATTGATAAGTTTCGACTTCTCGCAGCAAATTTGCATGATAAGAAGCAGCAGAAAGCGAAGATTTGAAAACGGCTGTCATTAATTCAAACGATTGCTTCTGGTAAGAGCTGAGTAGGGAGTCACATTCTCGCAACGAACTCTAAAAGTTAATAGGCTGTATTTGTACATATCCTGTACATCCTGTGATATTTCCTAAAAAAACGAGCCTCAAGACGTCTCTTCCTCCTGCTTGTAGTTTCGACTTTCTCTTGCAAGGCCTGGAATTTCTTCTGAAGTGTTGATAGCTCCTTGTTGAAAGAGCGGGAGCAGCTTCTTGCGGCGCGCAGATTTAGATTGCATTCAATGCTCGTGCCAGCTTCCACTCTTTTTGCGCTGACCTCCATACGTTCAGAAACTTCATCCTGGAAATGGATCATCTAGCCAAGGCAAGAAACTATAAAAATAAACATTTTTGGTAGCAGGTGTAGCTTCTCTGCTGGAACTGACTGGCTGTTCTTCTCGCTTGTTTGTCCCATTTTTTTTTCGGGTGGAGACCTGAAATATTTTTAATTTGAGTCAGATAGTTGTGAAAAAAATTACTCAGCGCTAGTTCAATGAGGAGAACCCCTAAGGATGTATGTAAGTTGAGTATTTGCCAGACAATTTGCAGCAAGATTTTTTTGATTTGCAATAATTCATTTTAGATTTTTTGAATTTTAGTGAAAAAACCTATAATTTTTCTCGATTACATTTTTTATTGACTCCAAGTAAGTTATAAAACATGCTGAGCACGAATTTTACATCAAAATTACATAAAAAGGCTTATTTGACTAGGACTACTATCCCAAAGCCTATCTCCACAACCTAGCTTCTTTTCAAAATTCTGAATAGTACGGCTCCTCAAGCCTTTTTATCCACCAAGAGTCAATGAAAGAAAGAAGAAAAACTTATAGAATTAGAGATTAACCACTAAAACGTATAAAAAGTGCGTTTGGTTAACATGCGCTGGGCCTACACTAAGCTTAAGATCTAAGACTTAGCTGGAAACCAGGCATCATTTGCCCTGGACACCCAAGCAAGAATCAAATTTCAACAATGTGTTTTTAAATTAGTTTTCAGACAAGAAAGTGTCTTTTGTTGTGGGCAATCTACTATAGTACTAGTGACTCACTAGCCAACTATTGTTAGCGCCGATTATCCTACATTCGGAACAAAGTTCTTGCCTATTGGCTGCACAATACTCAAATTATTTCCAAATACATAAAGGAAAACCTGAGAAAGGAGCAATTGACGTAGTGAATCAGCGTCATCGAAATCGATGGATAGTCTAGGTTTAGGATCTTCTTGAACGGTATCTACACGGCTTCTAGAGACAACACGGTTGTCTAAAAGATAATGTCAAAGCTTAGCATTATGCAGAAAAGGTCACATACCCGAATCACTTTCGATATCCATGCTGAAATTGCAAAAGTTTACTGGCGGACACGTCGTGTACTTCATAGGAAAAACGTATTTGGCAAAAAAAAAGATCAAGCAAAAGTTCCTACCTGACATGTTCGTAATTGTCTTCTTGGTTGCCGAAGGAGTGTTCATAGCCTAAGACGTAGTCTACTATCTCTCCATCTTCAATTGGACTTTTGGCCATAGCTGTAACAAGGATCTAAAAAGGAATCTAAAAAAAACTATAATGCTTGAAATACTGGATCAAATTTCTACGCACGTAAGTAAAGAGAAAATCACAATCTAAAATTATGGAGTTATCGAGCTTAAAAACACGATTCCCCCGTGGTTTGGTCCTATCCGTCTTTAGCTTGATAGCTGGTTTAAGTCCAAACCACAGTGGGACCAAGCAAAAATCCTGCTTTTTGATAAAATCATCGATTGGCCATGGTTTTAATTGGTAAAAGTGTTGACATTGACTCCCTTTTTAAGTATTTGACTGTGATTTGTATACATGCTGGTGTAAACACGTAACACGTGGCTTTTTTTGATGTGGACAACTATCGAATAACTAAAAATTTAGCTGACCACTATCAACTGACAACGATATTTTAAATTCTGTTTAAATGTATAACTTCTTTTAGCAAACTTCTTATGAGGTTTATGGTTAGTCAGTTTTTTCGTTATGCAGTCTCCTACAGAGCTTCAATACCTTTATATATGTTTCCGAAAATCAATGGGGAAAACTATGTGTACTTCCCATTTTCTGTACTTTACTCAAACTTTTCATCATTGGAGATCAAAATAAAGTTAAGCAACTTTCTTATTCTTGTCGGTCACCTCATGAGCTACAATCAGAATTCTCATTGGAGCACAATTAGGGCAATCGTTCACTTGACTTTAGGTATGAGAGCACTCCTTTCAAGAAAAGCCGTGAAATATATAATTATATAGAGCTGTAGCCATGCAAACGGAACCAATAAACACCACCGCCGACGAATCTTCGCCCTATGTTTTCGTGATTTTCACATTATATAGTCGAGTCTCGTTATTGTGCGACCTTTGCTAGTCCCCAGGAATTGCGTCATAGCAAGAATCGAAATTACCTATACAAACTTAGTCGATTTGTTAATATAGATTTTCGGAAAAGGGCCTAAGAAAAAAAGTCATAGCCGTTTAAAAGTGTCGGAAATTCTTGAGACGCCATGCATATATATTATTCTTGGTGATAAGATTAAAATTGATAATGGGAACTCGTTTTCCACGTATACTAGCGAAAAGAAGTAATTTTTATTTCCTAAAAAATTGACTAGCTCACCCAATTTCAGGTCCTAAACATACCAAAAAGGCTGTACTCAACGCCAATACTTAGCCGCACAGCCCTTGGCGAATGTCCCGATAGTTGATGGTATTCATTATTCCTTCAATTCGGACAAACGGCTCAACTCTATCACTCAAAAAAGCCCGTTAAATAATGTATAAAACATTCAAAAAAGGGCAGTTTCTCACCCCAACCCTGACTAGTCCACCACTATGATTCGAAGTCAAAACTTGGTATTTTGGATAGCTCCACTGGCCTGCAGACATCGCACATATCGAATACCATTAAACGATAATAAATTGAACTTTATTTTATCACTCCAAAGTATTCTTCTCCAGTCGGCTGTTTGACTCTGAATTGTTTCAAAATCCAATTCACCTGCCTTTTTAACATTCGAACCTGGCTAGCGAACCAGCGACTTGTGAGACCCTCAATCGTACCCTTAATCATTGCTTCTTTAGTTTGCACTACCAGGTTAACTTTGCCCGAGATATCTAGAAAAAATGTTTGCGAAAAAGTTCGACTGTTTTTTTTCATTTTCGGATATTTTCGCCTCTCCCCTTGTTAATCAAATTTTTTAGTAAAATAGTCAAACATTCAAAACAAATAACACAAGTTGGACATTTAACATCTTCTCAAAAATATAATTTCAAAGAATACACGTCAAATAATTTTTGGCACGAAACAAGCAAATTTGTATAAAAATGTGTGGCCTTATGATAATCTATTTTGAAAGGCATTTCGGACAGTGAAATTTCGCTGTTGGCCGACAAATTTGCATTGATTGATGGATTGCTATTAAGTCACTTATTCACTTGTAGCCTGACAAATAAGTGTTTTGAAATCACCAAAATAGCCCACTGGGCTTCACCTCATTAACTTTCGGCTTCTGCGTCTCAAATTCTCTAAAGTCATGAAACAGAATATTATATACACCAAACAGCAAGAGTGGGAGAACACTGGAACGCAGGAGGTAGCTATTTTCAAATTAGGATCGAACAATTTACATATTTATTTTTACAAAACCGCCTTTAACCACTTCTTTATGCAAATCAACCACTGCAAAGTTCAAAAAAGTGGTTAAGACAAGTGAGAGAGCACTTAGTTTTCTTTTTATCAAAAAGTGACATGATTTGCCTCAGGGGACTAAGATTAACTAATTCTGAATAATAGCTGGACACCCAAGTTTTTAAGTTCTGGGCTGTTTTTATTAGTGTAAGTGGTCAATAAGAGACTTAGAATTTGGGCCGAAAGGAATATACGCTAAGTCTACGAGCTGAGCTTAAGGCTGGGGCCTGTTTGTGCAAATGTGAAATATATTGGCTGTTTAGGAACCCTCGACATATGGTTTATGTTGTACTCTTAATACAAATTTTGTGCTATTTCTTTCCTATAAAAAGTGCTTTCTTAATATTTTTAACTACTTTTTATGTGTCTCAATGATTAATTAGCATAAAAGTAGTTAAATCTGGATTTTGGGAGAATGAAATAAACTCAATTTAACTTCAACCTTTACTTAGTGTTACTTTGTCAAAAAAAAATTAAGATAATGGTTTTTCATCCCACCATGGAGGAGTTCAAAGACTTTTCTGGGTTGATCAAGAAAATTGAAAAAAAAGGTGCACATTTAGGTTTGTAAAAAATCTATCATACCTTTTTATTTAATTACGAATGTTAAAATTTTCAGCCTCGGGAATATGTAAAATTGGTATGTTTTTTTTAGAATTTCGTGCACATGATTGTTTGATTCCTATTTAAATTTAGTGCCTCCGAAAGAGTGGAATCCGAGGTTAGTTCTTACTTTTATGCCAAATCTCTAGTTTTTTTTCCACGTGGATAGGGTTTGCTACCAAAATGTCGAAAATGGCTTCATCTCAGCTTCCTAATTTATAGATATACCACACAAAGCCCTGCTAATTCTGCTTATAGTACTATCTCAAATACGTTTTTCATAAAACTTTGAAAAGGTTATAGACAGAACCAAGTCAAAATTGGAATCTTCAGATTTTTAACATGGTTCGGCCTATAATTTTTCGAGATTTTTCATAAAAAATTCTTTTTGGGGCTCCATTATACGCAGAATTGACACGAATTTCGTGTGGTGTAGATAGAATTTCATTCCAAAAATCAATAAGCTGAGATAAAACCATTTTTGTGAATTCGTCGACATTTTGTAGGAAACAATAGATAGAAGATACCTTTAAACACCTACCCAAAAAATGTATAAGGCGTAAGATCTGATTAAATGGTCTGGTTTTACTTACACCATAGCCAATAATCGCTGAAAAACACATCAAAAATGAAAAATTGGAGTTCGTGGACAAAACTGGGATCCATGGCTAAATCCTGGGACATCACCTGGATATCCTGTGTGTACTGAAAGCTTTACTTATGCATGGTAATGTTGTTTAGTAATGATTTATTGCCATTTTCAGGCCTTCTCACCCACCTGGCGACTATTCGGACGCTAACAACTACATCATACATGGGTAAGCTTTCGGGCTTTCAACTTTTTATTTGCACTCTATGGATTTTGCTTATAACCAGAATTTTGGTAAATGTTTATTTTTCATGTACTTCTTCAAAACTTTTCCTATTTTCTGTCGTTTTATATTTAATAGGAGGCTAAAATTCGAGAAAGCTGAATACGACCAAGCGTACCATACTTGATATGTTTTATTTAGATATGGTGGTTGAATTTTTCCCCATAAAATTTCATATTTTCAATAAAAGAGATTTCAGGGCACTCTAGCCTGCAAAAATATCCTTAGAAATTCAAATCTGAAAACAGAATTTTAAAAATGGCTTGGTTGATGGGATATGGTCAGTCGAAAACTCAGTTTTAGCAGTTTTTGCCTTCATCCTTCTAATTCCTGGTCATATCTCAACAGCTAAGCCTATTGTCAAAATTCTGCTTACAAATTTTGATTCCTGAGACCTTTTGCGTACGAAATTGTCTCAGAAAAAAATATATTAAAAATATTGAATATTTCCAGGCAAAAGTTAAAAAACATATTTTAGTGACCACACACCTCGAGTATCAGCTATACCAAATAAAATCTTAGAAAAAATGAAATGTAAAAAGCAAAAGAAAAAATAAGCTTTTGCACAAATTTGAGCCATATCATAAAATTTTTCAGTCCAGTGAAAGAAACAATAGAAGGTAGTGGAGGCAGCTTTACCAAGTCGCTTAAAGTTCACAGGTAGAGCTTTTATTTGGAAAGTTTGAAAGCTGAAATTCCACGCCATAATGTTTTTAGAAAGAAAATGCCTGTGAAAGACTTTCGAAAAATAGCTCTTTCCAAAGAAATGTCAAATCCCAAGCCAGACTATAGTCTTGTTGAGTTAGAAAGGTAGATACCAAAGCTGTATGCTAAGCTTTAATATTTTTTCATATTTGCAGACATTACTGGCGGAACATACTTCTCGGGTAAACTACTAAAATCCTAATAAAAGTTTTGAAACCCATCAACTTGCTGTAAAAATGTTGACGAATGCATAAAAATGGCTTTATCTCAGCTTCCTAATTTATGGAATAAAATTCTACTTATACCACACAAAGCCCTGCTAATTCTGCTTATAATACTACTATCTCAATACGTTTTTCATAAAACTTTGAAAAGGTTATAGGCAGAACCAAGTCAAAATTGGAATCTTCAGATTTTTAACATGGTTCGGCCCAGACCTGTGTTCAAAAAAAAAAATTGTGCTCCGCCTCTGACCTCCGGCTCTAAAAATTTTTTCCTAGCGGCCGGCATTGTTTGTAGAGCATGACTTTGCACATCCCTCATACGTGCACCGCCCATGCACGACAAAAGCCGATAGTCCCTCAAAACAAACCAAAGTTTCTTCAATTCAAGTGCCATAAAAATGTTCCATCAATTTTTGATCGTTTTGTTCCAGTTGGGTGGTGAAAGCCGACTGCGTAGCGTTATATCAAGATCCTAGAGTTGAATCAATCACGTCATCTTGATTTTCAATATCTCCGTAATCGATTGCTTCCATAGCGGACGATCTTATTCGACGATCTTCTAGTGTTAATGATGACGAGAAACGTGTAGGAGAGTTTTAGAAGCTGAAAGAGTTCTGGCAAATTTCAGCAAACTTTTTATCGAATGGATTTAAAACTTTGATGCATCATCTTATGCACACTGACTTACTCACTTAAACATTATTTCTTCTGGCCTCCTCTCCGGAGGATTCCTCTAGAGCCTAGCACAGGCCTGGTTCGGCCTATAATTTTTCGAGATTTTTCACAAAAAATGCTCTTTGTGGTGCCATTATACGCAGAATTAGTAGGGCTTTGAAACAATACAAGTTGTGCGTAGATCTTTACTCGTTTTTGCGACACTTTCGGTCGATTTCGTCGACATTTTGATGGTAAGCCAAATCACCGACTCTACTACTTTTGACAGGGTGCAAATATGCTTAATCGTGTTACATTTTATATCGATAAAAAAAATCTTTTGTTTATACACTTTTTATTATTTGTATGCATTTTAATTTTGTTTTTATTTACATAAAACAGAAGGTAGAAGAATAGCATGGTAATACAGTCAAACCTTGATATAACGAACCCCTGGGGACCAGCCAAAATGTTCGTTATATCGGGGGTTCGTTATATCGAGGTTTGACTGTACTACCGTGTTATCTCTAATACAGCAGCATTTTCGTTAAGCGTATTCTCACCCCAACCTAATTTTAGTGAACCAATTTATGGTGCTGATACCCCAGGCAGTTTGTATGACAAGGGCGTTAAAGAATTTAACATGAGCAAGCTAAATACTATTTTGGACCTGCTAAATGACCAAAAAGTTTGATTCTTTAAGCAATTATATTTTCAGATCTTAAAACTGTAAAAATATAGATTAAAATCCATGGAGTCAACACAGTTTTTCTCTATTTTGGGTAAATTTTTCTGAAAATTGCCTTGTCAGACCATTGCCACAATTGTTCAGCATGTGGAAGACAACATTTCCTTGGCACTCGGAAGATATGGACCTTTACTCCATCAACTACCTACACTTTGGGCAAGTCTTTCTCTTATACATTCAACTCTCGTTAATCCGGCACCCTCGATAACTCGGCACCTTGAAACTAGTCCCGACTAATAATGTTGACCTCGATAACTCAGCACCTTTCATATCATAAAACATTAATAAATGATAATTGAGCAAACTAGAGGCTATCTGCCCTTAGTCTTAGCTGGGGTAAAAAAACACTTCGCATTGGAACCGAGCCTAGAGCAACGTTTCACGTTGCGTTTTGACCCGAAAACATTATACCTCCGTTTGGTGTACCGTCATTTTCTGTTTGAAGAGAATTAGGAATAATACATTCATGTAGAGGTATAGCTCTTAGCTGTCCATTGAATGAACAAAAAAAAAGCAGAAAACAATAAGCGATCTCTTTCCATCTAACATTTGAATGTCCTTCGCTCTTGCTATTGCTTATTTGTCAATAAAAATTGTTATCATTGTTATTTTTTGTAAGAATTGGTTTTGCTCGGATTGTGTTTTGAAAATCGCGGTAACTCGGCACCCTCGATAATTCGATGCTCGGAGCCTGGTCCCTTCGGGTGCAGGGTTATCGAGGGTTGACTATTAAATTAAATGAATTTCTTTATTTCTTTATTAAAAAGATTTCTTTATTTTCAGAGAGCCAAAGTTCTGGTATTCAATACCTTCTCAAGCTGCAGAAAAATTTGAGAGATTAGCTTCTCAGCAATTCCCAGATGGATCCATGATTTGCAAAGCTTTTCTACGACACAAAATATACATAAGTGAGTGTGGCTAGGTCTTCACTGAAACAGCAGTAAAAAATTTTTGATCATTTTACCTTGCTTTTCTTTTTTCGTTTTTAGGGCATCAAAGATACTTGGAAGGGTTTACAAACCTTAAAAAACACCTTTAAAATATCGGTTGAGCAAAAATTTTTACGAAAATTAAACCTTATTTTTAATGATGAAATGTATTCTTTTCCCACGAAGTGTTTGCTACCATTCGAAAGAGCAGACAAAAAATCTTTTGAACGGTGTATAACTTTATTTCAACAAATAATCAAAATGTCCAGCTTCGGCCGCAATACAACAACGAAGACGTTTTGCAAAATTATCAATCGCTTTCTTTATCATATCCAGTGGAAGACGTGGAAGAATTATTTGCAGTGGAAGAAAATAACCTTTGGACATCACCTTAGTCATTCTTGGCCGAGTAAAGAGCTCTATAGTCTGGCCTTCTGTTTTATCACAAATTGCTTTTGATGTCTTTCTATTACTTTTATGGATTAAAAATTCTGGCTCTCTTCTCTGTCTCTGCTGTCGTCTTCTAGCTCTGGTCTTGGGTAAAAATGTCTATCTTTTGATTTTGGTCTTCAAAATGCTTATTATTAGCATAGAAAACAAAATCTTTGATGGTATAGTGTCCCCAATATAGTGGCCAGATGGAGAACTTTGAGATGTTTCATGGCGGATCACTTCTTGCATATTCGAACATCTTTATTTTTTAAAAGTCATTTAGGTATTCTACTTGAAATGAGATACTTCAGACAATAGGTTTTTTACATTTCTTCTGCCGATATCGCATGTCGATCTCCATCTCGCCTGTCCATTAGTGGCGAGCGATGACAACAAAAGCCCGTTAGTATTAATCCAAACAAAAATATTGGAAAACCATCATATTTATTTTATTTGGGGGAAGGTGTATACACATAACATGTATACACCTTGTATACACATGACAGGAGATTTCAATTTGAGGCAAAAAAGAGCTTTATTTGTACACTGTTTTTAGTTTCTCCAAATGTTCTGCGAAGTCATTCTGTAAGTCAACCTTTGAAAGTGGTTATTAAAGGGCTTTGTGTTATCAAAACTTTTATAGATCCCTTATGGAACAATGGTTTGTGATTTTACACATGTTTACATGGGAATTTGGGCTACAGTCAACCCTCGGTAATTCGACACCCCAAGAACCGAGCTCGGGCTGTCAAATTGTCAAGGGTGTTGAGGCATCGAGAATTGATTATCATTATTGCTTAAAACCATCTGGTTTCCAGGTGCAATACCCCAACGAGTTCATCATCACCTTTCCAAAGGCATTTGATTTGTATTTGCATTACCAACAGTTGTATCTTCTTTTATTTTATAGGGCTACCACATGGGTTTCAACACTGGTTTTAACTGTGCCGAGTCAACTAACTTTGCTCTGGAGAGGTGGATAGATTATGGTAAGACAGAAGAGTTTGATTCTCATGGGACAACATGGGCTTTTAAGGAAAAAATGCAGTGATGTGTTATTGTAGACCTGATGGAGTTGAGATTGGTAAGGATTCCGGCTAAACTCCCTTATATGTCTTCCTCCCAAGACCACGGGAGGAGTAAACTATACGGCGTAGCTCAAAAATTACCAAAATCATCTTTCTTCAACGTTTTAGCTCCAAAAACATGCTTAAAACATGTTTTTAGGTGGCGGTCGACACTTTTTAGCAAAAAACATTTTCGACCAAAAATTGACTTTTTGCCTTGGGGACCAAGGTAAACCACTTTATTTTAGGGTATTCTACCCCTTTTTGGTCATTGGAAGTAGGCAAAAAGAGCCTTTATATGCATTTTATGATCAAGAACATTGCTTGGAATCATGTCTAAAATATATGAGTGTGCGCATCTCTAACTCTCAAGTCCCCTGCGCCCCCTTCGGGGTCTTGGGGGCTTGGAGTTGAGATGCGCACACCCATGTACCTTAGGCACAAATCATTTGAAAGTGACTCTGGCTGCATGAAAAAAGCATGCATACCAGATTTTCTTTATGCGGTAGGCACCAGTTAACAAAACTATGTTCAAATTCTATCTTTTTTGGGTATTTAGGTACCTTTTCCCGGTGATTCAGTGCTGAAAGTAGTGGGTACTATAGGGTGGGTATCATGATTCCGGTCATTTTTGGTCAAAATTTTTGTTTTCGCCGAAAAGTGTCGACCGGCAACGGGAAACATGTTTTAAGCATGTTTTGAGTGCTGAAACACCGAAAATATGAGTTAGGAATGATTTTTGAGCTACGCTGTATAGTGTACTTTAGCCAGCCCAAAACATGTTTTTTCGGTGTTTTAGCATCTAAAACGTCTAAAAACATGTTTTCAGATTTTTTGCTCACTATTAATTGGCTGACAGCAAGTGCTTACAATTGATTTTTTTAGACATGAGACCCTTTATGCTAAAATACAGACCGGATGAGGTATTTTGTTGTGCCTATGGGCGTTTTGAGGATTTCGGGATATTGCGCGAATTCTAAAAGAATCGTGGTATGAGATATTCATATAACAGTATGTATATAACTGGTTTCCAAGAAGTATGTAAATTATTTATTGGATTTCAGGACGCTAAAATATGTTTTTTAAGAGAACTAATTTGCTCGAAAAATAACCAAAATTCATGTTTTCCCACAACTTTCCTGAGTTCGGTCATTTTTTAAGGATGTCGTAATCAGTGTTTTCGAAAAATACAGCTACACCTACAGTAGGGCTACATTTTAACCTACACCTAAATGTATGATTAGGTACACTGTAGGTATACAGTTACACCTACACCTACACTTAAACCTACAGTGTAAGTGTAAGTTTAAGTTTAGGTGTGGATGTAGGTATATTTTTCGAAAACACTGGTCGTAATTCTGAAAAACGCCATATCGTTAAGTACAAGTTGTGATATGGTTTTGGGTTCTTTATCAAAAGTTAAAGGAAACTTTTAAATTTTTGAATTGGCGCAATGTCCAAAAATTCTAAAAAGGTCTACGCATTATTTTTGGCCGTAAGCCATAATTTACGCGAAAATTTGTTACGAGGAACATTTCTTACGCAATGCAGAATTTCAAAAAGAGGTTTGGTTGCTGAGATATGATCATAGCCAGCCATGAATTTAGTTTTTATCCTTTCTTCTCATATTTTTGATCAAGGAGTCCTCTTCTTAAAATTCTGTTTTCAGATTTGGATTCTTGAGATATTTTTGCATAACAGGGTGCCTCAGAATAAAGAAATCCTTTCAAAAATGAGTACTGTAAATGAGTATATGCAAATTTTTGTGGCGTAATAAAGTGACCTCGTAACAAATTTTTGCGTAAATTATGGTGTACAGCCTTTTTTTTTTGTCCTACATAAAATTTTGAATCAGCATTTTTTTTTTAAGTTTGCATCTTGGAATCAATATTGGTTAGTTTTTTTTTAAGTATTTTAGAGTATTGTTATTCTCCTAGGTATGGAGAGAGACATTCCAGCTTAAAAGGTAGTATGCACATTTACTTTTTTGACGCTCGCACAAAGCATATTTTTATTTTTTTGGGTCTTATTAAGAAAAAGTTCAGAGTCTCTGGCAATCGCACCCTCAAAATCTTAAGTAGAGTACATAGCATACTTAAAAATCTCCCAAAATCAATATTTTAATGTTCGGGCAACTTTGAGAAAACATTATTTTAGAGGCGGAAAGTTATGTCGAGTAAAAATTTTTTTGCCTTCGTCCTCCAAGTTAAACCAAGTATGTACATTAAGCTAAACTGGGTTATTCGGTGTCACCCTAAAACAGCCTAGATTTTTTTGTGTTTTAGCACTTTTTACATCCTGACAAAGTGTTTTGGGATGTTTTGGGAGGGCACTAAATAACCGAGTTCGGTTGTATATACTACGTAGGCACTTTATTTTCTGAGGTAGTAAGATCTTTTACTTTGGTCACTTTAGGTTAGGCTTGGCCACTTGAGTTAGTTAGGCTACTTGAGTATCTAGGTGCCTTATATACTCGATTCACCCTGGTAGGTCAAGGCAAAATTTTCGTTAAAATGTAATTTTATGCTTCCAAAATGTATTTTCGTCACCCAAACTAATATTTTCTCAATGTTAAATTTTGCCAAACACTGCACTGTCTTTTAAATCACGTCAAAATGCGTATTAATTTTTAAGATTCGAAGAAGAAAAGGTGTTCCAAACAGGCAGTAGCCACTGAGATCCAACAACCACAAATCGAAAGCTCTTCGGATGATTTGGTGTTGGAAGAGCGACAGAAGAAGGTTTTGAAAGCAAAGCGAAACGTAAAAGATCTTTGGTAGAATTTTAAGAAATCACAAGGGCTCTATGGTAAAATCAACTCATTCTAGGTCTAATTTGCCAGTCAATTTGTTTGTTGAAAAAGAGTACAATGCAAAGGTAGACTTTCTAATCCAGAAATTTTTTACGCATTTGTTGATATAATTTGTTTAGTGTGCAAAAAGCTATCCTCACTGCTGGTAAATCTTTATTAAAAATTATATTCTATTCTCCACATTTCAGCGTTTGTCAATATTTAGTGCCAAGAAGTAAAAAGGCAAATTTTTGTTTTTGATCCATATAAAATTTGATTTCTAGGTTGTTGGGCAGACCAACGGAGGCAATCACTTGCTTCCAATGGCGGCTCAACCAATAATATTTTGGGGAATAATAATTTGCCAAAAAAGTGAGTTTCCAGATATATTATTAAAACCCACGAGACAGAATTTACAAAACTTTGTCAGCCGATCCACTTGACAAAATTTAAATGGCGTAAATTCTCAACAGTATTCAATATGTGTATTGAATTTACAAATATTTTTTGCTAACTTTTTTTAGTGTTTTAGAGAGTTTAGAATGGCATGAGCACAAAATTAAATTCCTTTAACCATAAGCAAACCAGGCTGTAAGCAAATCAGAAAGCAAACCAGCAAACCAGTCTTTTGGAAAATTTCAAAATATTACGAACTTTGTATACAGTCTAATGGTAACAATTGTCTATTCGTTTAGATCTCGTAGATTCATCAGAAATCAGTTGTTTTACAAAGATGTGGAATTTTCGGATGTTGAAGCACAGAATGAAGCAGAAGATTTCTTGCTGGAATGTAAAAATGTTAGTCCGCGCAATATTTTTTCGCAATTTATTTTTCGCAATGTGTTATAATTTTCGCAGTGCCGAGTGGTGGTCCACCAAAGATGCTATCCTGATATCGAAACAGAAAAGCATGAACCTGAGCGTAATTGCATTATAAAGTCAGTAATTGTTTGACATTAATTGTGTTTTAGAAACTGCCAATAGTGATGCTGAAAACAATGAGAATAAAAACTGGCTTTGTTCGCGATGTTTCCAAAGAGATGATGGCACGTAATTTCTCTGGAGTAGATTTAGGTTATTGTACTTGGTTATATGGCTTCTTTTCAAAATCGCCCGAGAACGTGTTTTTAGATGTTTTAGAATATGAAGGATGTAGAAAACATACTTTCTCACCCGGCTGACCATTTTCTAATAATTTTTTCTGACCAAAAAATTAACTTTCTGGCTTGGGGGTCAAGGTAAACCATGTCTGGAGGGTACCTGGCTGCTCTATGTATGTCATATTTACTCCAACTAACTATTCAGCCTTAAGCTGTACCTTTAGATCCAGCATATACTCGCTCTGGGACGCATTCTAAGGCTCTTATTGTTCAGTTATAGGAACATAAAAGTAAAGTAAAAGTCATAAAGTCCGGTATTCAGCTACTTTTCAGAATCGGTTTGCCTTGGTGACCCAAGACAAAAATGAATTTTTGGTTAAAAAACTTTTTCTTTGGGAATGGGTGGCAGGGTGAAGAAACATGTTGAAATATATTTTTGGGAAAGAGCTACTATAGTACTATAAGACCAAGTCTAGCCTAAATTTGTTAATGCTAACCATCTTCTCTACTTTTTCAGTGCATATTCGATCAGCCTCATGTTGTCTGTGTGAACTTAGGGGTGGTGCTCTTGTGGAGGTAAATCTGAAAAAAACTAAGAAAAAAATTTAGGCACTTAATTTTCAATTTTTCAGACGACAGATGCTGTGGGGGTGCGCTTTTTCGTTCATGTGGTAGGCTTAATTGAAAAAAAAAAAACAACTAAAGTAGCTTTCAGTAATCTGCACGATTGTTTAGATTTGTGCCATTATGGATTCCAAAACACAGTTTCTGGAACCGAGCAGAAGAGCAAAGCCGTTTTTTCCTCCGCCCAAACGTTTGATGCCAATCGATCCAACTAACTCCGAATCTGACACTAAGACCATTTTTGATTTTGACAACAGCAGGTTTTTACTGCTATTACTTATTTTTATTGTGAAGTAAAACGTCATATGTACGGCGCCTCAGGGGAAGAAATCGAGATTTTGAGATTATTGAGGGCGCCGGATCAGAGAGGGGGACTTTGTCGTTAAAGCTTTCACTGGGACCGTACCTAGGGGTTGAAGGTTGAATGTATCATAATGTTATCAAATTTAGGAGCGACGTGGAAAACTGTTCCGACTTCGCTGCGGGCTCTTCTACGCTGCTGTCTCCATCCACATCTACCTCTGTTAACTATAGTCTGTTGTCACCCAAACGCAATGGCGGTGGTCAGTATATCGCAAGATTTCAATGTGAAATGTGCAGTGGCCAAGCTGAAGGACTATTGGTATAATATTTCTTCGTCTGTCATGCAAAGAATTTTTTCTTTATTGCTGGTGCTTTTAGCAATGTGACGTTTGCGTTTCAAATAATGAAGCTGGCGCCTCTCTTCATTACCACATAAGTATGTTTGGCTGGTGTGTATTTTATGTCTAATGCTCAATACTCGTAAATCCGTGTCTTCTTAGCGTTTTGATTCTTAAAACGCTATTAGGGTGTGGCGAGCTATTTATTAAAAAACTTTTTTTTGCCAAAAGTTGACCAAAATTATAATTGACGCTTATTTGAGCGTGTGCTGCACTGGCAGATATGTCGTTTGAAAGAAGAAATTTTCCAAAAATCGTTGTCGCTGTATGCAGCTTTCACAACAGTAGTCAAGGTCGGGATTTTTTTTGAACTGGCTTGGTTGGTCTGTAAATTACGCTTGTTTTCATGCTCATCCTTTTACAGCCATCAGCAGTGAAGACACTAGAGGCATTGGCATAGGAGAAAGAGTGATTGTCTCATCAGAAGATGACAATGATGACTCCAACCGCTCTCCCATTGTAAAAAAAGGGAGGGTGGTGGGAACTTCTGAATCTGTGAGCTCTAGTTCGTTGATTTGCTTGTTACATAAACAACTTTCGTTTTAGTTATATTGCTCTGTCGACTTTTTGGATGGATCTATTAGCACGGACATCTTTGTGTAAGCTGAATTTTTGCGAAAGAATGTTTATAAAACCATAATAAAAATTAAACTTCAGGTCAGACGTGAAGAATTGCGAGTGCCATAAGTTTGGGTGCAAGGGCAATCATCTTCCTGGTTCCTTGGTTAGTCACTTATTTAAGTCTTTGGTATGGTTAGCTCTAAGCCACTTCATTTTTATTATCAGGAGTTAATTTTAACAACATCTCTTATGATCGAAAAAAATTTTAGCGCCAAATCGACATTAGATGACTGACATACGACTCACTACAAATTATGACTCGCTACATCGACTCGCTACACTTTTAAAGAAAAACTCTTTTATGTAAAAGGAAATAGCAGTATTTCACTTTATTTATTCAGATTTAGTATTTCACGCGATATTTTACACCAATAGTAGTAAGTAAGAAGTATAAATTGAACATAGTTTTGTTGATTGTGGCCTACCGCATAAAGAAGCTCTGGTATTTCTGGTGTTTCATGCATACCAGAGTCACTTTCGAGTGATTTATGTCTCAGGTATGTATGTGTGCGCATCTCAACCCCAAGCCTCCAAGCCCCCTACGTCCCCGGACGGGGCGTAGGAGGCTTGAAGGGTTAGAGATGCGCGCACAGACTTACCTGCGAGATTAATCCGAGCAAGACTCTTGACCATAAATGCATCTGAAGACTCTTTTTGCCCAGCTCCAGTAACCAAAACATGGTAGAATTTCCTAATATAAGGTTGTGCTTCGGATGCTTCTACCCTAAACAAGCCATGTGGATGGCCACTTGGTGTGTTTTTTTTTACTTTCAGGCTCCGAAACCCTTTTTCATTTACTAATTAGAACATTCTAAAGAAGGTTTGACAAGGGTAATTTATCGTTTTTAGTGTGCTTTTCAATTTTTTTGAAAAATCAAAAAAAAGCTTACAAAACGGTAATTTACCCTTATAAAACCTTCTTTAGAATGCTCTAATTAGTGCAGAAAAGAGGGTTTTAGAGTCAGAAGTAAGAAAA